>VXBU01005725.1:1001652-1083284 GCA_013400315.1 Bombycilla garrulus
AAAAAAAAAAAAAAAAGACCCCAAAACCCATTGTCTAAAACTAGCCAGCAAGCAGTTGAGTCTGGGCTCATAGAATCACAGAAGGGTTTGAGTTGGAAGGGACTTTAAAGGTCAGTTATTTCCCACCCCCTGCCATGAGCAGAGATACCTTCCACTAGACCAGGTTGCTCTGAGCCCCAATAATGGGCTGGTTCCTGGTGGGGATAAGCAGTGATGAAACAGAGCAGGTCCTGGAACTGAAGATGAGCCATTTCTTTTTTTGATTATTTGCATGAAAAATAAGCAGAAGCCTATTGGAATGGCATTATCCTTTCCTAGAATAATGTTTATGATAACCTAAGACCTCTGGAAGAACCACCCCAAGCTCAACAATTCCTTGAGCACTGTCTGCTCCAGAAATTCTCCACGAAAGAGATTTAAGTGAATCATCCTCTGGAGCTATCTCTTTCCTTCTTGACCCACAGAGGGCAGTTAAGCTCAGTACAGTTCTTCAGGTAAAACTGACATAACATGAGGTGAGATCCAGGCATTGCAAAACACCACTCCAAGACAATAACATGACAAAACCCCAGATGGGAACATCAATACAAACTTAATTCCTTAGAAAAAAGTCTGCATCAATTAATCAGTTACCATCCATCAGTGCCCTCTGGTAAGTACAAACATCAGGGAGCAAAATACAGGGTAATACTCAAAGTCCAGGTGTTTCTCACAGAGGTGCTTGGTATGATTGTACTTTTTGAGGACATAAGGCCTCATATTTGATCTTAGAATCGGGCACCAGATTTACTCAGAGGATCCCCTCTCTTCAAGGAACTAAAAACAGCTTTGAGAGCTGCACTGTGAGATGTGGTAAAACACAGTGCAGCTCTAGGAAAGGATAAGGAGTGGCTAAGCTGTTCATACAAATACTGGATGAGATTAAAGATGAAAGGAAATATTTAGTCACCTTTTGGGAACAGCTGGCGTGAAAATATTTAACAGGCAGGTCTTTTATGCACAGGCAGAGTGTTCTAACTAAGCTTAAATAGGCAGGAGCAATATAGTGCAGCTGGCCAGTCTGTGAATACTGTAATAGGAGAATTGAAAGCTTTCCTTCTCATTGGCTCATGCAGTTCAGATGGTAGCTAATCATGTCCTCTCATTTTAACAACAAAATTGGGAAATGTACCCAAAAAATGCAGCTTGTAATAAGAACAGAAGTGACAAATTCTGTCCCTGGGGCTGAATGACAAAGAAACTATTCACCTGCCCTTTTCTGTAAAACAGCCTTAGCTGTCTTATTCTGTCCAAAAATATATATATTTAAGTGGAAGCTTAATCTGAAATCCATTTTGATCATTTCTTTGAGTGTCACCAGAAAAGTAAAAGCTACTCTGAGTATTTAATCACCCATTAGAAACCTGTGAGCATTTAAGAGGGCTGTGTTGTCAAGGACCAGGGCGTGTAGCAGGTTGTGTATTGTGAGGCTATTTAAATTGTAGGGTACCCATCTACCTTTAAACTGGCAGCTAAATGGAAGATTTAGTTTTGAGAGTTCCTGGCTCCTGGTTCCCTGTCAGAAATAATTAAACTACATTTTAGGGAGACTGTTGTAAGTAGTTTGCTTCACAAGTTTTTTTTACAGCTGAGAGTCTGTATTACAGCTCCTGGGGCCTGGGCATCCAAACCACCTTATATATCCATTATATATGAATTATGTGTTCTTAACCTGGAACCTGCATACTTCTGTGTGCATGGGTGGTGGTTTGGCTGGGGTCTCAGCTGGGTGGGAGATGAACCCCAAAACATTCCCAGCATTCCCACTCTGGGTTAGCCTAAGATCTGTTTGTTTATACCATGCAGTACATATCCCTGACCCACGTGTGCAAGACTGTTCATTGGCAGCATGTTGTCTGAGAAATATTCCAGTCAAGATGTAAACGTCCCAAGGGGTTCTCCGTCCTTTTTCATAGGAATGACTGCACAGAGACTCTGCCTTTCAGAACATTATCTTTTTCCTCTCTTCACCATTTTTGAATGCACTCCATTATCCTAGTTTGACACTTTTAAATATCTCCAGGAAGGTTCTGACTGTCACTATTCCTATTATCTCTGGGTTTCTTTTCCTCCACCACCATTCTGTAGACATCTGATGTTTGCATCTTACCTACAGGGCACAAGATTGCATACTGGGACATCAAGGAGTTCGTGAGCCTGTCTCAGAGTTCACATTTACCTGTGGATCCATCACTTTCCTTCTTTATGCCTTGGTTACATTATCTGAAAGCTGCTGCACCTGAGTCAGGGGAACCCTAGGTATCCATACAGGCTCGGGGATGCGGGATTGAGAGCAGCCCTGAGGAGGAGGACTTCGGGGTGGATGAAGAAAGCTGGACATGAGCTGGCTGTGTTCTTACAGCTCAGGAAAGTCAGTAGTGCCCTGGGCTGCGTCCAAAGCAGTGTGGCCAGCAGGGTGAGGGAGGGGATTCTGTCCCTCCACTCTTGTGAGACCCTACCTGGAGTGCTGCATCCAGCTCTGGGACCCAGCTGTGCAGGTCTCCACAGCTGGACCTGTTTGAGTAAGTCTAGAGGAAGCCACAAAGATAATCAGAGGACTGAGGCACTTCTATTATGGGGACAGACTGAGACAGTTGGGATTGTTCAGCCTTAGGGACAGAAAGCTCTGGGGAGACTTTATTGTGGTCTTTTTACTACTTAAAAGTGGCTTATAAGAAAGATAGGGACAGAAATTTTGACAGAGCCTGTAGTGATAAGACGAGGGATAATTGTTTTAAACTAAAAGAGGGTAGGTTTAGACTAGATATGAAGAAAAAGTTATTTACAAAGAGGGAGAATGGGATATAATGAAGGTGTGAAGTGACCAAGCTGGAATCTTCTGGATTGCTTGGTAAACTGGGAGCAAGAAAAATTACATCTTACTTGATATTCTGAGATCAAAGTTCAACACTTAAGAATAAAGAATGTGAACTAATAACCAGAGAAGGGATTGCAGTCTAACTAGAGTAGCCCTATGGTAAAAGCGTGCAGGAAAGCACCAGAGGCTACAACAATAATTTTTGGAGCTTGGGCTTAAATACCGGTACTGTCAGACTTTGTACTTTCTCAAGGTATTTCTTCTTAGCTTGCTGAAATTTTAGCAGCATAAATCTAGCTTTTGATTTTTTATCTGCTGTTTCCTTTATCCTCCCCTAGACTTTGTTTATCAGGTCAGCAAAGGAGAACCAAATTTACCTTTTTTTTTTTTTTTTTTTTTTAGTGCATCTTTGCTGCTATAATAACCAACTTGCAGCTTCTGTGTGCTTCTGTGACCAGCTCACGCTCCATTGCAGTGCTGTCTGGCAGTTGGGGAAAAAAGTAGAAAACATAGGTCTGGGCTCCAGTCCTTCAGCAAGTCAGTAATTGCCCATCCCTTGTGCTCTTATCGGGTACTGTAGTATGATGTTACCTCCCTCACAGCTAGGAGCTGTGAAAATCTGTGTCTTCATGCCAGATGCAAAGTAAAAACTTCTGACAGCAACTTGAGCCCTTCCTCATCCATGCCCTACCTCATTGTTTGGTAGTGTAATTTCTGCTTGCTTCCAGTAAATCCTACATTAGATTCTGTTACATCTCAACAGCAAGTGGTATGTGCACATGCTCTGTGTAAGTACCCAAGATAGCCAAATACTTTTGCAAGTTTGATTCTAAATTATGCAGGCAAGTTCCTGAGTGTCTTAAGCCCATTTGAACTCCAGAGTTCTTTCACTAGGAGAATTAAGCATATAGGACTAAGTGTTTGAGGAAGTTTGGAGACATCCACGATGCTGCAGTAAAAGGAGTTTTACTGGAAACTGGAAACTGTTCAACCACCCTGAGCTTTTTGGGAATCAAGATCTAGATATTGTTCTCATGGCACGTTTGAAAAATGAGGTGTTTTCTAAACATGCAAGGCATTACTGTTGTTCCTATCTTAAATTACCATTGTCCAAAGAACTCTCTGATCCTTTTCATCATAAGTCTTATTTCATCATAAGTGGCTGAAAACTTCACAGCTCTCTGCTGTGGTGCACCACTTTCCTCCTGGAGCTGAAATGGGTGTTCCAGCCCTATATCAGAAGCATATCAAAAGTCCTTGAACAGCCCAAGTGTCCTGTAAATGGGGTATTCATTAGCAAAAGACTAAAAGCAAACTTAAATATGGCTGAATTTCAGTCAGGTGTGATGTTAATGCAGGCTGAGTAGTTTTGAATATTTTATATGCAGCCAGTGACACAGAAAAAAAATGTGCACTGCAGAGTAACCCTAGTACTCCTTTCTGTGCTTCCAGCCCAGCCCTGCTCAGCATTTCTTCTGTTCACATCTCCATGTCCCCAAAAGGAACTGTGTCCTTACCCTGTAAAATCTATAAAATGTCTCTGTGAAGCAGAGCACTTGAGATCAAAACATTTGGGAATTTAGAAGCGCCAGGCAGAAGTCAGAGAGACCTCATAGGCTCAAATACTGTGAATTGCCTCTCGTTCAGTTGAGGAAGGGAGACTGTAGTCAGGGCTTATGAGAGGTGGAAAGTAGCAGCCAAGTAATGAGTCTGGAGAAGAAATAGATTTGTTTCATTTCATTCTGCCGTGCTACACTGGATCAGTATTTGGGCTTTGTTTTTTTCCTTGAAATCAATCCTGTATAGTAATGGTGGTAACAGGTGCTTTAACACCTGATTCATGGGCACCTCTTCTCCATCAAGTCTCTGTTCTTCCAGACAAGTACAGTGTAGATAAAACATATCTCCCAAATTCATGGCAAGTCTATGCCAGGTTTCAGACAAAAGGCTTGGGCAAAAATGTTATGCCTGTGTCCTCAGGCCTTCTGGGGCTCAGGGAGGTTTGGGAAGCCATCATCCCTGAAAAGACAAGGTCCTTTAGCTCTTTGCTTTTTGGAGGTAAGTACCAAAATATCCGTCTGTGGCTGTGCTTCCATTAACTCTGGTAAGACTTGAGAACAAGCACCATCCTATCACCTCCAGTGTATGTTGCTCACAAAAGATATGGCTGTACCTCTGAATGTCTGAGAGGGGATTTTTAATGGGGTGGTAGGAGAATAGGGACATAGAAGATGTGCAGATTTGGTAGAAATAGAAATATCCTTCCTTCATTTTAAAGAGAGAAGAAGGATTTGAATGAATCCCATCCCCAGAACTGTGGTTTAAGAAGTAATAAACAGGCTTTGCCAGCACTTAACTTTAGCATCAGTAGTTTATCAGCACATTGTTTCCACACTTAACCAGATTTTAATTAAATGTGACTTCCGTTCTGCTTATTGGAAGAGCCTTCCTCTTTGGATTCGAGCATCACAAAAGGTTGAGGAGTGCAAGAGAATTAGAAAGTAAATAGGAGGATCAATCAGAGCAGACCCTTGCAATCCATGTCCATCTCTTTTCTGTAATATACTTATTAGATTCTTATTGTCAGGGAGGATTAGTGTTAGGAGCTCTAGGAGTTCCTTTCATTGCCCCGTAAGGCGAGGTACTGAAGTGTGTCTGCTTTTCTTAACAATAACACTCTGGATTTTCCCCGTTTCCCTTCTCTCTCTCCACCCATATCCCCTCCTCTCTGTTGTCTCCTCTCCCACAGAGATTTGTGCAGCGGACTGCGGAGGACACGGCATTTGTGTGGGAGGCACCTGCCGCTGCGAGGAGGGCTGGATGGGCACAGCCTGTGATCAGCGAGCGTGTCACCCCCGCTGCAATGAGCACGGGACCTGCCGGGATGGCAAGTGTGAATGCAGCCCGGGCTGGAACGGAGAGCACTGCACTATTGGTAGGGAGAAAGAAAACCTGACTGCTTTTAAGAGAATAATTGATAATTAGGGAGGAGAAAAGGCGCATGCTTAATTGAATATGTGTGACTTAGTGTAGCATGAGCACCTTTGTTCTTGGACTTCAAATTCTGACATCATACATTTTCATGTGGGAACAAGACAAAATGTCCTCTCATTTGTTGGTGACATGGCTATATATATTTTTTATTATCAGACATGAAGTACACCTATGTGGTGTTTGACAAGCCTTTAAATGTCAGCTAGAAACCTTTTTTTAAAAACATCCCACTTTACCTCCCTTGAGAGGTCTTTCTGTGGCCTCCAAGTCTCCTCTGTACTATGGTGACAGCATTTTTAGAAACATGCATCTGATTTTAAGTTTTCTTTCCTTTTATTTGCTGCATTATTTGCACTGTCAGTATAAAGAGGAAACTGCAGTCACATGATTTCTGGCTGGTATTTAACTCTGTCTTGCTTATCCCTTGTCTGTTCTGCTACCTTTCCAACCATTTCAGTTCCTTCTTGCTTTGCTTCTGTATTCTTCATGCACTGACACTACTCCTGAGCTCTCTCTGTCATGTCTTTTATCATTGATGTTATTATTAGTAAGAAGCCAACAATATGGCAAAATCATGTAAAGAGGTTCAGTTCTCATACTAAGCAATTTGCAGCATCATTAATGAACTGCCTTGGCTTCACCTTTTTCCTTCTCTCACTTCACTACTTAATGCATTTTCCCTTCTTCCTTCCTTCTGATTGTCAAGCATTCAGTCCTTCAGTTCCCCTTTCATACTCATGCTATGAAATCAGTAACCCTAAACTCCCCAGATACCTTTTATTGTATATTAATAGAAAACTGAACTAGTGAATCAAGTTCTGTTCTCAATAATGCCTGTGTGGACCTGAAAAAATTCAGTTGACTTTAGAATTATTCCAGAATAAAAACTCTCCTCCAGTCATTTTATTTTAATCAGCTTCTTTTAAAGACAGGAAAATTTACCTCTATGTTACTTTTATTGTGTCATGATAACTAAAAATCAAAAGACTTCATCAAAACTAACCACTAGCAGTACCTGGGCAAATACCAGCACAGTTATTGTGTGGATTAGCAGCTTAGTTATATGAGGCATCACTTCCCTTGCTTGAACAACAGGTGCATTTGCACACGCAAAGACAGAAAATTAAGCCTGATCCCAGTATTTTAATTTCAGCATTAGGATAATGGTACAAACCTTATCTGTGGCTCAATTCTACTTTTCATTTATTTATGCTAATGTCACCCTATCACATTATGGTCTCCACATGTATCCCCCTAATGAGAAATATCTAGCTTTTAAAACTTCCTCTGTCCTATTACACATTGCAATCTACTTTCTTGCCGATGTCCCTAGCAGCTTTCATTTCTTTTCCTGAGAAAGGAATTGAAAAACCCACCTTTCTTAAATTACTTTAAAATTAAAAGAGAGCAGTCCTGTGTTAATTGAAATCCTGTTTCTGTAATATTTTATAACCTTTTATTCAAACAGTTTGATTTGGAAAGCAACACAGATTCATGAAAGAGTTAAAAAAGAAATTTTGCAAAAGACCCCAAATCCAGGGGACTGTTTTGTATGGAACTTATTTATGCAGGGGAAAAAAAAGTGTGATTCATCCCCTTAGTGCCATTTTATTAGTTCTGCTGTAAAACCAAAATGCCATTAGTTCAGTATATGATAATTCTCCACACAGCTGATATGCCTGGACTGTTATTGAACAACAAGCTTTTATCTTTCATGGTAATTAAATTTATTTGTAGTATTCCTCACTCTAAGTATAAATGTTATCATGGGGAAGGCCAGCACTGCAATGCAGTCAGCACTGAGATTTTTCTGGTTCACACTCTCATTTGGTGTGCTGCTACCTTCCTGTTGCAGCACTGCCTTGGTTTAGGAATCATTCTTTGATACTTATGAGTGCTGGAGAAACTCTGTTTATTTTCAATTTCCCCCCTCCTCATCTCCTTGCATGGTGATTTAGCAACAAATTTGTACATAGTCTCCTGCCTCTGAAGCTGTAAACACTATTTCCTACAAATTAATTCATTAATGAATATGTAGAATGTAAAGGAGATTTGGCAAAGTTGTAAATACCCAAGAAAATTGAATGGCTTTAGCAGTAGTTATGTTGGCACAAATGAAAGGACATTGACATGGAATTACATTACGTATGTGAAAAGCATTCCCCTTGTCCTTGTGTAATTTCCCTGCATGGCAAATTGTTCTGTTGATGGTAATTCTGTATATGTCTATGTCATGGCCCGGTTTGCTTTAGCACTGACAGAAACCCCGTTCCTGAAGTGATGCTTTACCAGTATCGCCATGTGCGCGGGTAACACGGTAGAAATGGACGATACCAGTAAGGGACACTTCTTCCATTTCCTGTCGAGCATGTGTGAGAGTAAGACATCCTTTTGTTTTGTAGGTCATAGGAGGCTCTTTCTTATGGTGTTCAAGGTACTCTGATCCCGGTGAATTAATTTTGTTTCCTCTTGCAAAGAGTTGTGTCACTGAATGTACTATCCTGATTGCTCACATTCAGAGATTTCATTAGAGTAACCCCAGTTAATTCCCAGCTAGGAAATTGATGCAGAAGCTTGCATTCATCATCCCAATTCAGCAAACTTAGTGCTGGAGAGTAGAGCAGAAAACTGCAGGAATCCTGAAACCAAGCAGAAGGATTTGTTCAGTTTCTGAAAGGAACAAAACACACCATAACAACAGCGTCAGTGCCAGACTCCTGTGAGGGGTTCTCCAGCACGTTCCAGATTCATCCCCACTTAGAGACATTGCAGGAATTCAATTTTCTTCTGTTCTGGCTCAAACTACATCCAGGAAGCATGGTGGGTTTTAGGAGCATTGAGTTTAAAGATGAAATAAACCCTCTTACTGTGGGCTTTGAAAAGCCAAATTACAGCTCAGCTCTGTAGTAGGCTGCTCTAAGGGTTTGCCTCACAGGAAGCAGCACAGAAAATTTCCTGGATTTAATAATGAATCATAGAATCACAGAATTGTTTGTACCTTAAAGATCATCTAGTTCCAACCCCACTGACATGGATAAGGAACCTTTCACTTGACCAGGTTGCTCCAAGCCCCATTCAATGTTGTCTTGAACACTTACAGGGATGAGGCATCCACAGCTTCTCTGGCTAACCTGTGCCAGTACAAAGATTTACAGTAAAAAGATTTCTTCTAATACCCGGTCTGAATCTGTCCTACTTCAGCTTAAGGTGTTCTCCCCTGTCCTATCATTACAGACCCTTGTAAAAACTCCCTCTCCAGCTTGTAGGATTCTCAGAGAGGGTTATTTAGAAAATTAATGGCATATGGGGTTCCCTGCATGGTGGAGTTGGGATATTCACTATCCCTTAGCAGCCTGGACACAAGACCAAAGCCCTCTCTGGAAGTTCAGTTGCCACAGCTAAATACTGCAGAGTCTCAGGAGACCTGAGGGACCAGCAGCCAGCTCTCCAAACACTCCCCAGCCTACATAGCAGGATTTCAAAGCACCTTAGTGCCTAATCCCCATTGATCTCTACATGTTTAACTCCTTTTGGAAATCTGGTCCTGGCAGTCACGGATTATGTATGCAGTAACAATGCCCAGACAGACAGGCAGACAGCCTGTCCCACACTGGCTTCTGCTTATGGCGCCACCGGCCTGGGGTTTGTTTTACATGGCAAAACTCTGATTTTTGAGAAATCTGCCCCTTCAAGTTTGCCCTTCATCAGTCTTCTTGCATAAATAATCTCACATGTTCTGAATAGCTGAGGTTATAATCAGTGCCTCTCTATTTCTGCTGGAGCAGCTGGAATCCAGACAAGGCACTTTACAGGTGCACCCTGGTCTCTTTTCCCCAGCTTTCTAATACATCACTTGTGCCCTTTGAATCTGTAAAGCAACTCAATCCATGCATGGCCCAAGACAAAAATAGGCCTACCAGTATCTGGGGAAGGTTCTTGCTATCTTCTAGATGTGGTGCTTAGGGACAGGGTTTAGTGGTGGACCTGGAAGCACTGGGTTAGTGGTTGCACTTGATGATCTTAGAGGTTCTTTGCAAGTTTAATGATTCTGTGATTCTACCCTTTACCCAAGAGTCAGTGCTCAAGTGCATCCACAGCAGAAACTGAGCTCTGTGTGACCCTCTGGCACTCACCCTGCCTGGCTGAGATGGGTACCTCTGGGCAAAAGAACACCATGGTTTATAAAAGTCAGTGGAAAATATGCACTTGCTGCTTTGTTCTGGCATGATCTTGAATCAATCTGAAGGTAATCTGACCTTAAATAGTTTGGCAGCATATTTGCCAGTAAATATTAAGCACAGATGAACTTCAAAGACAGTGTTTTCCCTCACCCTGTAGCATAAACTTCTTATACTGTCCCTGGTTCAGCAATGGATATTTACTTTCTCCTTTCCTTCACATTTTTGTGGTCTCAGTTTAACTTCAGTGCTTTCCCTGAGGCTCTGTCCACTTCACCTCATAGGAAAGATAAAGGGAAAAGGAATATTTGGGAAATGAAGAAGGAGAGTGTAGTGGGAAATAAGTCCTTCTCAAGGACCAGCCTGCAGCATCTCTCACTTCTCTCTTCCTTCCCTCCCTCTCTGTGAGCCAAGAGAAGTATTTGTTATCATTCCCACTGTGTTTTAGACAAAGCAAGCCAAGTTAGCTCAGACTAGGGAAACAAGGGGGTTTTTCACACCAAAAAATGGTCACAAGAGCTCCTCCCATAGTAGTTCTGAAGTGGCTTCCAGGAGCAGGGTGGTGACATGGAGCTGAGTGTGGTGGTGCCTTTTGGTGCTGAAGACACCTTAGAAAAACAGCTTTTCCTCTGAACTCCTGCATAATTTCTCAGCATGTCCCACATGACCACAGGCTTTCCAAAGGAGTGTCTGTAGGGAATATGATGATATTTTAATGGCAGAAGTATAGCCTGTATGGGTTTGGAAAAAAAAGATTCCTGCTATTTCCATAGGAAGCCCCATTATTTTTCAGATTACGAGAAAACACTGGTACACAACTGACACATGGTTGGCATTGGCAGCTGCCTTCACTGCCATCAGCTGCACAGTGACTGAGTTAACAGGCTGGGCTGCTGTGGATGTCAAAATCCAAGCGATACATTCCTAGGCTTCAGCCACCACCCAAGCAGATGGTAATGCTGTGCTTCCTGCATCGCTCCCAGCACATCAGTGTGATTAATTCACCTCTTTGACAAGCCCCATAACTGCCCCACATTAGGTGAACCCTCCCAGCCCGCTCTGCTTACGGGCAGTAGTTCCTAGATAGATCCATTACATTCACAGGATGGAAAAATAATTCCTGCAAGGGCCTTGAGCTCCCAGGTGGACAGTCTGCCTGAATGGACTTGAAACAAAAACTTTTTTAAAGAGAACCAGGACACAACTGACACAGAGATTGCAGGGAACAGGCAAGAGAACAAGGAAAATAATGTTTAAGTAGGTATTGAAATAGAGAAATGCAAGACTCAGAGCCTCTCTTTTATTAATAAAGACCAGCTGGTGTTAGAACAGAGAGTGCCGCCTGCTGGCATGAACCACGGCTCTCCAAGGCAGGACGTCTTTGCCTCCAGCCTTCTGCTTGACACCAGAAAATCAATAAAAAGGTGATTTTCCAAATCAGTGTTCCATGGGAATTGGGTACATGACTGCTCCCATGACATCTATAACTTTCTTTTTTTGCTTTAGCCCTCCTTGAAATGAATATATTAATACTTGCCTATCTGGTAGAGTTCCCATGAGGTTAATTTAATATTTGTAAAGAAATTTGAGATAGGGCTAGAAAATGTTGCATAAATGCAGTATATTACTATTAGAAAGATCCAGGGAAAAGCCTCTACCACTCTGGTAAGATCACAGAACTGTGCCATTTTGTGTGGAAAAATATAAGACAATCAGGTAAGGTGGAGGACTTTCAAATGTCTCTGCTTTCCTGATGAAATGCAAAGCAGTCAGTAAAGTGGAGGGAGACTTGCAAATGAGCAGAGCATTGCAATATCCTGATATATATATATATACACACATGTATACATTAATACCTCTATATATATATATAAACNATATATATATATATATATATAACTTTACTGGTTTTCTTCCTTCCTGATCTTAATGAGCAAAGATGATTGAATGCCTTAACACAGCCTTCTCGAGCCATTTGACTGAGGAGCACTGTGCTCCCCTCTCTTCCTTTTTTCTCTCCTCATAATCAAGGTTTTTCTTTTCGTATCACAGTGAACTCTCCTTTGCCTTTCTAGCACCTGCACAGTCTCGTAGTAAGCCGCAATGCACTTATTCAATCCTACCTTAAATGTCCTGTCTTTTATCTCCCAAGCTCACTATCTGGATAAGGTAGTGAAAGGTATGCTCTTCCTTCCTATTTTTCCTATTGTCTTTGTGTTTCTTTTTAAAAAATGCACCGTGAACATGCTGTGTTGAGGTTGCATCTCTTCCTCATTTTCACCAAAATGGTCCCTAATGTCTGGAAGGGTGAACTTTCCAGTCATTTAGGTAGGAAATACCTCTGTAAGTGCTGTGACCCTGTGTTAACATCATATGAGTGTTCCTACCCATTCCCTTGTCCTTGCCCTCCCCTCCAAATCATCTCTCATCCTCACCCTTCCCACCCAGGTAAGGCAAGTCAGGAGAAAACAAGTGTATGTGAATACAGCAGGAGCCCTGTAAAGTGATGTGTTTTAATTAAATGTCTGTGGTCCATTTTGTAACACAGGTGAGTGCACTTTCTGTGTGGAGTCTTCATGTTTTTGATCCACAACTGCCAACTCTTACATGGGAGCTTTAACTAATTATATTGGGGTTTTTTTCCTAAAACAAAAATGTTATGGTCCCAAAACCTCTAGTTGCATAAATCTGCAAAAGCTGTAGAAATTAGCGATGCTGCATTAATGTACACTACAACAAAATCCAGTCTTATGCTTCTGTTTGTAACACAAGTCTTGGACCTAGGTCTTCAACAAAGAAGAAAAGGAATTAAACTGTTAGAGAACAGAGCTGATCTTCTGTTTTAAAAAGAAAATCACAGTTATTTATTAATCAGAACAATGAGCTAAATTACTTCAGAACTTTTTAATAGAAACAGACAGTTCCACAATGCACTTAGCTTTTGAAAAATATTGAAATAGCATGCATATGGCTAAATACAAAAATCTAACAATAAATATGATTGAGTTTGACTTGAATATTTTTCTGCATGGTTGATTTGACACTAAGAGCAACACAGTGTTGACACCATGCAAGCATCCTATGTTTGCTGGTTAAACAAACCAAAAAATCAGGTTGAACGAATCTTTTTTTTTTTTTCTGTAGTATTATCCTTCTTTTCAGGTTTTGAGCAATCAAAAATAACAGCTGTGAGAGGCTGAGGTTGAAGAGCAGATATGCTCAAATACTGACCCCATGAACAGTTAAAATGAAATCTAGGGCTTGTGTGGTGTGACAAGAAACATGGTTGCCCTATGGACTTCTCAAGGTGAATTTACAATTCAATGTTTTTCTTTTTTTTTTCCTTTGAGGATTAAAGGCAGATTCAGGAACAAGTGCAAATAGGAAAAGCGTTTGAACAGACCAATACTAATGATGAGGAAGTGTCCACAGTTTGAACACTTCCATCTTCAGTGTTACGTAGCAACTGGTAGCTAGCTGTCCTTGGACCCCTCTTTATGAATCAGTTGATTGTACAGTGTTAGTTAGTTTTCTCTCATTGCTTAGCACCAAAGAAATCCATGCTTGACTTTATTTAAACTAGGAGGAGAAAGTACATTTACTTTTTTAGATCAGAGAAAGAGACTCATTTACTGTGCACTTATGAAGTAATCATGGTGGCAGCTGACGTGGTGCTGGGGCTTCCTTGTGCTCCACAGCCTGCGTGGCTAACTCCCACCCTGGCACTGGGCCAAGAGTGCTCCGTCCCCTGAGAGGCGTCACAGTCTGGGGTACGGCTGCAGAGCTCCGGCTCCATGGCAGCGCCGAGGGCAGGGGCAAAGGACGAGGGCGAGGTCTTTCACGTGATTCCCAAAGGATGCTTATGCTCGGGAGGGTCCGGGGACGAAATATAAAGGAACTGGGTGTGCAGGGAGTTAAATAGAGGGGAGGTTTCATGGGAGGGTACAAAGTTCAACCAATCGGGGGAGTATAGGGGAGGAACATAAGGCGGGGTTACAATTGCTTAAACCAATAGGAAAACACAGGGGGAGGATACAATTCAAATAATCCAATGGGGGATCAGGGAACTGACAGGAAAGAAGCTAGAATGAAGGGAGGGGATACATTGAGGGACAGCTGTAGGGGCGGTTACATTCAAGGGAGGAACCATTGAGTGTAGGAACTGGGGGGAACACAAAGCTAAACCATAACATTATTATAAATAATGAAAAATAAATACGCACTGCAACAGCATCCTCAGAGGAAAATATGGGCCATCACTAGGGGCTGTGATCAGAACCTACTCTTAATGCTCCACATATCAGTGTTTTGCATTTCAAAACCCCAGGACTCCTCCTTTTCATCTCAGTGTGTTTCAGAGAAGGTTGCATCAAAAAGTAGCAGATAAGGTACTTTGAGGGCATAGAAGAAATGAAAAATGAACCTGCAGAGCCTGGCAAGGAACCTTCAGTACTGATTTTCCCATTCAGTGCCCCAGTTTTTTTAACTAAGTCTTCTGTAGCTGTTGTTTTTCCTCTAGGTAGCTTTTTGACTCGCCTTTATGCCCAATAATAACGACACATTATATTTAGTGAGTCATTCAGTGGGTAACAGGTTAAGCAACATAGTAAGAATAAAAGATCATCTCTTGCTATGCATGGCTGCTTTTGGAAAGATTAGCAATAACCGAAACATTAAAAGTACATGGGTTTTTACTTGGCTAACTGCATGGTGTGCATTTTTCAAAACTAAATTACTCATGCCCTTTTGGCTTTCTTAATTATTAACATCTTTCTGGTTGAAATCCCTTCCCAGTAATCCTCTGTTGTCAAAAGGGTGAGCCTGATTTACTGCTGAATCTTTCCTACAGTTTTACAATAAACCAGTCAGTCAGAGAAGATGTAGAATTGTTCCTAAATGGGAGGACAAGTTTCAATAGCAAACATCAGCATAATTAAACCAAGAAGCTCTAACTAGACTCAGAGTAGAGTCTTCTAAACTAAGGCCTAATTACCACTGGTAATGCTTAAAATGAGAAGAGGTGCCTATTATTTTAATAACAATTAAAAGAGATGCTGATTTTAGAGAGAGTTTCTCCATCCAGAATAGCATTGGATCTGATGGCACATCAGCTTAATTAATTGATTTTACAGAGTATCAATTCTTACTCTTCAAAAATAATCATTAAACATATTAACACTGTAGTGTTGCATATATAAACAGCTAGTTTGAATTTTAAAGTTGCTGAACAACATTAGAATTCAGGGGTGGCTTCAAGGGCTGCTCCTGAGGCGTGAGCAAGTGAGAACCCAAGGTCTGACTAAAGCCAGTTCCATCATTTGTACAGTTACAAGTGTAGGAGATCTTAGGTCAGTAACCTCTTAACCTTCCTGTTAGAGGAGACATCTTATTAAGGATTTCTGAATTCCCATCACAGAATATCATGGTGGTAGTTTCAGAGTTGAGTTGGTTTTGGCATACTTTACCAAATTTTTGTAGTTTGCAGGGATCAGCTGATGCTTTGCTCCTCACCTTTAGTCTTAGAGAAGCTTCTACAGGTCTCATAGCTGTTGTTCTCTCAGGCTTCAGGCATTTGCATCTTCATGTGTTGCATTCAGCCATGTCCTACTTGTCCCAGAGCTCTACTGCTGTTTGTGCGGCTTGATGAGCACATCCATCCGTGCTTTCCTACTGACAGTGAAGGAAACATAATAAATAGCGTTTTCTTCTAAGTCTTACTTAAAGTGGCAGTGAGGTTTGCCTTGAAGAAAAATACCAGTAAATGTTGCTTATAATTGGACTAATTAAGAGAAGGCTCTAACTGTACAGATCATTAAGAGCAGATTATTTTACCAACAGTCTTAAAAATTGCAGGATAACTTCTGGTGACAGTCTCCTTTGACTCTGTTTCAAAATTAACCCACTTTTTATATTGCTTCCCTGGTCTGTTCCCTCACTTGCACAGCAGACCTGACATCTTTGTGAATGCCCTCCAGAATCTTTCAGCAGCACTTACCTCTGCCTACGTTTGAAACTCACATAAAGGGTTTCCTGCCCCTTTTCCACAAAAGCCCTATTCATGTATTTTATTCTCTTAGTCACCCAAGTACAGTTAACACCACAAACAGAAATAATGGATCATTGGTGACTTCAAGCTATAAGAAATCAGAGCTGCCAGATTATGGTGGTGTAAATCTCTGAGGATTAAGCCGTCCCACTGTGGTGACATTCAGAAGTAATTCGGAAACAAGATGATCTCTTTGCTTTATTCCCCAGCATGGGGGAAAGGAGAGGATAAAGTTTATTTTGTATCATCTTTTCATCAAGTGCTTTGAAGTGCACTGTTTGTGGAATAGGAATATTGTACCATCCTATCTGTGTAGTGTAAGTGATGGTCAAGTCTGTGCAGGGAACCAGTTCAGAAATGTAGTACTTATAGGTCCATTCTCCTGGATATATTGGCTTACACATCTCTGTTGTTCCCTAACTTCCTGAAGCCTCAAGTCATCTGACAGCTGCTGTTTAATTTTTTTTTCCTGTTAATGGTTTACTTTCTCTATATATCTTAAAAATGTCTGCTCTCCTACCAAACCATGATACTAGAGGGGTTCACTCTAATCCTCACAACACTGAAATTTTAATAAACCTTGTAATGTAATTGTAAACATTGGAAAACTTCTATGTTCCTATAGCTATGAAGAGCCATTTTTGTCATCAGGAAACAGTTCTTTCTGGCTCCTTGGAACAGCTGTATCTACTAGGAACCAGATATTACATTCTCCTTAGGGGGAGGGAACAAATTTACTTCGTAGACTTAATGGGTGCCAAGACAGTGGAGTGTAAAATTGCAGTTAGGAGTTGCCCTAATTTAGATAGATACAGATGCCTATCTCTTATGAGATACTTACTCTTGTCTCTCACCTATCCTGACCAGTGCTTTTCCTTTGCTTGTCCAGTTTCTGAAATGCTTGGCTTACCTTCTCTGGGTCCAGATAAAGATTACAGAGTAAATCCTGAAAGACCATTCAAACACTCTCAAGCACATTTCATATAGACAATGAATTGCACACAAAATTCAAACACATAGGATTGAAAGGGGTCTCCTCAGTTCCAGTCTAGTCTTCTGCTGGCAAGGGCAACCACATTGTATAAAATTATATATAAATTTACCAAGCTCTATGGATAAGTAACTGAAGAATCTTCTCTTTAACACTCGCACAGGGAGTCTGCTCCAGAACTTAATTTCTTTGACCCTTGCAAATGATTTTTTTTTCCTAATTTCCAGCCAGAATTTATTCATACTTGGTTTATGTCCATTTGTTCTTGTGCCAGCATTATTCTCTTTACCTTAAATAGCTTTTAAGAAGTTTTCCCTTTTCAATGTTTATGTGTTTCATGAACTTGAGGAAAAAAAATCGTAGTCTTTTCAGCCATTCTTGTCCAAGGAAATACAAATCAAGCTCTTCCCATTTCCTCAGATGCCAAAGGTGCCTCATCCAAACTATATCATCTGTTTTCTGTCACTCCAAATTCCCTTTTTCCTAAGCCTGGGAGAGTAGAGCACATGCAGTTCTATATGAGCTCCTTGTTTTTATAGCTCCATTAGTTTCCCCTTACATTTCCTGGGCACTTCTCACATGAGACAAGATTATGGTCTCTTGAAATTCACTCAAGTCTTTCCGGTTCTCACTTCATTCTTGTCCAGATCGACATTACAGCACCTTTGTTCTGCCCAGTCTCTGCAACTGTAGGATAGAAGAGAAGTTTTTAGCAAAGGTTTTAAAGAATCAAGGAGTAAAAAAAAAAGAGGTGTGCTCACCGGTGACACACCACCCAAGCTCTAATGGAGCCATCCACTATACACGTAAAGCAAGATTTCTTCTAGAAATCTTTTCATCTAGACAAATTAAAGCAATGGCACAGGTTGCCTAGGAAAGCTGTGGATATTCCGTCACTTGAAGTGGTCAGATTGGATGGGGCTTTGAGCAGCCTGGTCTAGTGGAAGGTGTCCCTGGCCATGGCAGGGAGATTGGAACTGGATGACCATTAAGGTCCATTCCAACCCAAACCATTCTATGATTCTATGATTTTTAGAGAAGGGAAAAACTCCTGTCTCTACTGTCAACATGGTCCCATCCAAACTGGATTTATCTACTCCATAATGGGATTACCTACCTAACCAAGTAATTTTAGGAGGCTATTTAATACACTTCTTCCTCTTTGATTCTCAAAATAGATGAATGCTTTCAGCTTGTATTGAAAGTAAGTAAAGGGATCAGACTTATAAATTAGCTGTAGCATGGAAAAAATCTGATTATATGGTTAAAAGTTTGGCGCTGTTGTAAGTAACTGAAGGCAGGATATTAAAATGAAGAATTTTAAGTAGCCTTGCCTATAAATAGCTCTTCTGTAGTATATAAATACTAATATAGTGCATAAATATCAAAATACACAACAGCATGCTCACACATACACACACACATTATTTGTCACATCTCAGAATACGCATTTTAAAAGACTGACATGCAACAAATTTGTTTGTAAATGGAAAATATATTTAAGATCCTTCTAAAGGACTTTTCCTTACTGCCTTTGTTCCTTTTTCTATTTGGTCCCTGTAAATCAGTCACTTGTTTAAAAAAAATGTCCAAAAATATGTTTGCTTTTTTCTGTTCACTGGGAAAGGTTCTGTGAACTTAAAAAGCTCCCTGTGAAACACTTGTTGTTTTTTTTTTATTTAAAGGCATTTCTAATCCCCATTTCCCCAGTGCAGGACACACTATGGTATGGGATGCTCTAGGTAGGGTCCCAGCTCTGCCTTGGGGAGACCCTCACACATCATATGGTCAAACGGGTGTTGAGACAGCACACACCTCTTCACTGTCCTGTAGCACAAGATAGGTCTGTGACATTCACATAGGTTCACAAACCTATTTTGCAAAGCTGAGGACCTTAAAAAACTCAGACTATGTGGCAGAATAGCACTACGCACATATCAATAGAGAAAGCATTAAAACAGGGCTTAGGAGGGCTCAGTTGTTTCCCCAGTGTAATCAGTCCTGCTGAGTGACCTTCACAGTCACTTCAGTTCCTTGTACTTCAGTTTCCTAAGCTGTTAAGTGTCTCTTACATTTCTGACAGCTTGGTGGTAAAGATTTTTGAGCTCTGCAGGTAAAAATCCCCCAGAAGGATTTAAGCTAAGCAGCCTCCCTCACACCACTGCTTACTGTGGAAATTACCCTGCTATTTTATTGAAGGGATGGGATGGGGGGGAAGCACAAAAATCTCAGCACGAAGTCATCAGATGAGAAAATCAAACCCTAGTGAGCAGACTGGGAGGTTTGTGTTCATCCTCCCTAACTAAATTTTATCACCTTTAAAATGCCTGCCTCTGTGCTGGGCTCTCTCTAGTCACTGGGGAGAAATTGATGTTTCCAGAGCATGCTTCAGCTCATCACCATGAGCATCAAACCCACATAAGGAGACTTCTGCTCTGGGACAGTCTGTTTCTCTGCTGACTACAGAGAGTTGAAGGTATCTCAGTTATAGATTAATTTGAACCGGATGAGACAAATCCCTCCCAAAATCACTACAGTAAAGAAACTGTATGTCTTCCAAATATTTTCTGCCTTTCCCTTTCCAGCTGGTTGTGAATGCTTACCAGTCTGAGATCTCAGTGTTACTGAAAGCCAGCTGCTTTATCCTGCTGGGTGTTGGAAACTTTAACCCCAAATGCAACTTAGGTAACTCTGAGTACTAGTCTTACATAGCAAATATTTCGAGAGGCTCAGAGGTCAATGTGCTGCCTTGCTTTTACAACCAATGAAGCAGGAATATGTCAGTGCCCCCCTGAAAATCACCATTCCTGCAGTGCAGTGAGTGAGATTATGCTGTGAGGACCTCCTGGGAGAACCAGAAGCAGCTGCAGTTGAGTGGTCACCGCCATCCTGACACCAAAGGTTCATTCCAGGTGGGAAGACACCAAGTGGGAGTAGAGAAATAAGCTAAAGGCATAGGGAAGAAGCTGTTTAATGAGGCCCTTTCCAGGCTGTGTAGCTTTGTGTTTCGAGTGCGTTTGAACGTGTGGCTGTTTGCCTTGCAGAGGGATGCCCTGGCTTGTGCAACGGCAACGGCAGATGCACTCTGGACATGAACGGCTGGCACTGCGTCTGCCAGCTGGGCTGGAGAGGAGCAGGCTGTGACACTTCCATGGAGACAGCATGCGGCGACGGGAAAGACAACGATGGAGGTAGGACACGAGCACATGTGATATGTCAGGCTTCACGGAGCCCATAAACCTCTCACAGTGAGCATCATCTGGGCTTGATTCTGCAGGGCAGATTGTTTCTTGACAGCTGGTAGAGAACAGACAGCGAAATCTGCCAGGCTGACTCAGCCAGAGTGGATTGGAATTCAAATTAAATGGGATTGGATCTGGGGTGCCAGGGCTGAAGAGGGACATTTGTTTATCTTCAAATCAAGTCCATATAGCAGAGAGCGGGCAGAGGCTGTGCACCTGTCCAGTCCCTCCACCCCAGCCAAGTGGCTCAGCAGTGACATGATGGGACCACCTCAAACAGCAAACATTCCTGTCTGTTCAGACTTTGCCCTCGATGCCTGAGGCTTTCATCAATGCTCTACAGTTGGTCACTACTGACTTTGGATGGATATTTTGCAGAAACTTAGAGGCTTGGGTGACTGATCCCCATACCCACAAGCCATCCAATCCCTCTCAAACCATGTTTTATTGATTACTGTTCCATATGAAATGATGTCAGACATGTGAATAATAGCTCTGTGTAATGCAAACTTAATATTCAGAGTTATCTCATTACAAAGGGAACCGTGGTGCAGTGTGAAGGCTTGAATTAGAGAGCAGGAGATGAGATATTAAATTTAAGGCATAAGGGAGACTGCATAATTTGTTTTGTTGTCACTCAGCAAAAGGCTTTGTAAACCACAAGTCTGGGCCAGTACCCAGATTGTGGAGACTGCATTTTGCAAGCCTCTGTTTAACATATTCACAAGAACAGTACAGTTAAAAAAAAATAATAGCCAAGCCAAGTCTGTGATTATCTGCTTCACAGCAACTGCTATTCTGATAGAATATTTAAAATACTTCTGCACATCTGGCATGGCAAATGGACCTAATTAGCCCTTTAGAAAAGATGGAAAAATTGAGGAACCATACAAAGAGTACACGCTATAAAACAAAGATGGCTTTTTACTTCATATGGAACTGAATATCACTTTACGTGTCCTTTCTATTTACAGCTGACACAGGGCAGCAATAAAGGTCATCACATCAGATGTGTAAAAATATAGTAAATAGACCCAAGGATAAGTCTCTGCTTCCATGGAACAAAAAATAACCAGCCAAAGCCCTGTGAAATGTTTAGAAAGAGAGAGAGGGAAAGAGTAATCCAGCCTAACATACAACTGTATGATATCACAAAGAGCCGGACCAGACTCTGAGCATCTCTTTCTATCTCCTGATTGATTCAAGGGTTAACCTTTTTACCTGGGTTACCCTCACCTTTAAATGAGCTGCCTTACAAGCCTGCAGTACAGCAAATGTAGACAGGAGGGACAAAAGGCATTGACGGGTTTACAGGTTAGTGCACATCAACTACTAGCTGGCATTTGGTGAACTTGTGGGGAGCAGTGGTGTGCACAGCAAGAACAGAGCAACTGATAGGTTGTAACTTATTGCCTTGTGACAGCTTATTCGTGTGTCAGAGCCCACAAACAAGTGTTGACTTTACTCTAGGTAAACTCAAAAAAAAATAGTATGTACATGGTGTGCATTACAGATTACAGATAATCTGTCATACACTGTGCCTTTGATTTAGCTATGTTACTGCTAAGGGCTCTCCTCACCTGTGAAGTGAAATAGCAGCATACATTATTAACTTCTTTTTATACATTTTAATGGGTCATTTGTATTTGTGAGCTCAAGTCTAGAATTTCAGCCCCTGAGATGTAGGAGCTTCAGCAGTGGCGAGGCACTCCTGCTTTGAAGCCTTTTTTTGGCACAGTTGTTCAGATATAGATACAAGGACACATGAAGAAAGGCTGATGCTCTGCCTGTTTGCTAGATGTTGAGCTGACTTCTGCAGCAAGTGTTGTAGAAATCATAGAATGCAGAATATCATAGAATAACATACATAATGTAGAATGTAGAATATCATAGCATAATTTAGGTTGGAAGGGACCTCCAGCAGTTTTCAGTTCAACCCCCTGTTCAAGGCAATACTGATTACTGATCAGGTTGCTGAAGGCTGTGTCCAGTCAACTCTCAAACACCTCCAAGGATGGAGATCCCACCTCTGGACAACCTGCTCTAGTGTATGACCATCCTTATAGTAAATGGGTTTGCCTTGTATCTAATAATATTTTTCCATGTGCCGAAGTAATGTTTGTTGCCTTCTGTCCAACACCATCTGAGACATCCGAGAGTACCCCAGCTGACTTCTGGTTTCCCCTTCACAATAACTTGGGTGTCTATATTTAATGTGTGACGGTTCGCTTTGGATTTCTCAGATATCCAAGGGCAACTCAAATCACACTGGGCATCTATGTTCAGCCAAACTGAGTTCATTTACCACAAACATTATACTTTGGGAAGCTGCTGTGCTTTGAAGAGCATTGAAGAGATGTGTGCCTGAAGCCTCTTCAAAAGATATGTAGTCTGTGGTTTCTGAGCACTATAGTTTCTCCCTCTTTTGAAATTCTATCACATACACTGGAGCGATGCATGCTCAAGGCTGGAGAAAGGTGGTTTATTTTGGTTCACTGGAAAGGATTCAAATGTGGAATTTGCTCATGAATGTTGGCAATGGAGGTAGAAGTCCTTTCATGAGGCTATAGAAGTGAAACAACTGACATAGTCAAAGTGGATACCATGAGTGGTGAGAAGGTTAGTGGGGCTGAACTGTTCACAGTACCCAGGGGTTCACTCTGCCTGAGCTCATACCTGCTTCCTACACTGTGGGGTCAAGTGTCTGCTAATCAAAATCTCTACAACCGGAAATTCCTGAGGATAATGGGAGCTGAAGTTAGAAACTTTTTCATCAGCTCCCAGCCTAATCATACCCTGAGGGAGACTGGTGCTAAATTACAGGGTGTGTTCGCCTCTTAAATCTGGAGGCTGTTCAAATAAACAATAACAAGCTGAGTAGGAGTCACTCAGAGAGAGACTTGGTGAAATATAATCATTGTTCAGGCTAGTAAAACGTTGTTTCTGAGAGCAGTTCCCTCTCCACACAAAAGTGTCATTTGTCAAAGCTAGCACTTAGGTTTCACACCCAAGTCCACTTTGTTTACACTTCTAAACGCCAAGCCCATCAACTTGAAGGAAGCTGCAGTGAGTAACTGAGAGCAAGTGATCATCCAGTATCAGTTAAGGAAAAACAGTGCAATGAGAGAGCTGTAACAATCTGGGTAAAAGGCCAAGATTTTGTACATTCGACCTAAGAGGCCACCTGTATTACAACAAACAGGAGGTGTTTCTTTAAAACAAGATGAGAAAAGTGGTTCTTGCCTCGCTTCAGCAGAAAATAACCTCTCTAGTTCACAGCTGCAAACACTCACTACCTAAGAGTAGGTGTGACAGGTAGCGCCTACGTGTCTCACTCCACACTGAGTGCTCTGTCACATACTTGAATACGTTTGAAAGTTTTAAAAATCAAGGAAAGGATCTTCTGTGACAAGTCCTAAAAGTGGAGTTAATGGCATTTGATAATACCTTCAGAAGAGGCTGGTATTCCATAGGCTAAATATGGGCTCCATTGCATTGGTAGACTACTCTGTTAGGAACAGAGTGTACAGCAAAAACTGAGGGGAAGAAAAAATATTCTTAACTAATCTCATTAATATGCTGTTGAAGAACACCAGCTGTGTTACCCGTCCTTGTTCTGGAGAAATCATGTAGCTATTGATAGCCATAGTTGTCCAGTTCTCCATTTCAATGACTTCACATGAAGACAAGATCACACTGAGGTGAAATCATTAGAGGACTACAGATGTTAAATTAAATTGCTCATTTGGTCTAAAAGTTCAACTCAGTAACTTTACTTGAAGGCCTTTGTTGTTGTTTGGGGCTTTTCCAGAGTAGCCAAGTCTTCCAGGTAGGCTAAAACTTGCTGGTTCTCCAGGAACTGGAACCAACCCATCCTTCATTTCCTGCTTTAAGCAATTCCAGTTCCTGAACAGCTCCTGAACTCTGTCAAACATGAATCTGCTTTACTAGTGGAAGGCAGGAGTCTTTCCCATATGAAAAATACATCTGAAATGACAATGTTCACAATATTACCTAAACCTTCATGTTCATTAGAGGTTTCTATTCAGTTGTCTGCTGTTCTCCACTGCCTCATCCCAGTTTAAATACTTCCAAAGGCTAGTGTTAGTGGTTAAGGGATTAGATAGATAGATAGATAGATAGATAGATAGACAGACAGACAGACAGATACATACGTACCCTTCCGAGTCAAATAAGGCTGGCCTGTCATAGCATATATTGTACACCATTACATAAAAGTATAGAAACTTCATTTTTCTTAGCTGTCATCTGGTCAACAATCTTCCTTTGGGACTCAGAAAAATAAACCATCCTGTTTTCTTTTTCTGCAAGAATTGTATTAGCTAAGCTCCCTCCCCTCAGTTTATGTCTCATTTAGCCTAGGACAAACAGAGAGTTCGAATGTACTCATGGCCCCATTTTGCCCTTGCAAGTTCAGCCTATTCTTCACCAGATGCTTCCCAAAAGCTAGCATGTGGAGCAATTTGTATGCTTTCCTTCCATTATCCTCCTGGACCAGAACAACTAAAGGTTGTCTTAATCTCTCAGCACCGGAGCAGTAAGCAGGTCGCTTCAGGGACAGTGTAATTCAGGAATGGCTTCTCTGAGGCAAATCAGTGCTCTTTGTTTAACTGTGCCCTAGCCCACCAGCACTCCACAGTGCCTTGCCCCGTTCAAGGATCAGGTAGTCGTTGTAGTAAGGTGGAGACTTACATAACGCTTTGGAACAGCAGCATTTCAAATCTTTGGCAAGAGAAATTTTGGCATGGCACACTGGCCTTCATAACACCCATGTGTTCACCGTCTGTCCACCACATGCCAAATAGTGCTAGAGAGCTGGCAGAAGTCTGCACTGATCTTTGCAGTGCATAGGGTTACACCTGAAGGTGGTCTCAGTTTGTAAAGAGAATGGTAAAGAATCCAGGAGAATCCCAGAATGCAAACCTTTGTCTTTGCAAATGATGGAGCTGCAGGCAAAGTGGAAGGGTGCTTTCTGATGTTTCCTTTTTTGTTTCTGCCCTCCTGCCCTGGGCTTTAATAGCATGAGAGGAATCTCTCCTGGGTGTGGTGCGTGAACTGTCTGCTTCCTCAAAACCATGAAAAATTATGCAATAATGTGCTAGTTACATTTGTGGAGGAAAGTATTGATATCTGAATGCACCTGGGAAAACAGCCATCATAAATTAGCATTTACCATCACAGATAGATCCAGTCAAACAACAGGGACATCTTGGAGGAAGCACAAAAGCATTGCTAAAAGGAAAAAAAGGTCTTCTGTACCTGAAAGATTGGGTAGCTGATATAATTAGTTAGAAATCACCCAGCTTCTCTTCCTCTATTCATTGACTTCTCCTCAAATAAAACGACCAGTTCACATTTTCAGGTTTCAGCTCTTTGCTGATTTTGTGTTGGATGGTAACACATGGGTGTCACGTGCAGCTGGTTGTTAGCAGCAAGGTTGGCAGGCGGGTAGTGTTAACCCAGGCATTCCAGCATCCCGGAGCAGGTGTTGATTGTGCCATTGGAGAGGATGATGTGCTGTGAACTGGGGGTCTAGCAGTGCCTTGTCTTGACACCTTGGGAGAGTTCCTGGTACTTTGAAGGAGTCCTTAATGAAATGCCTTTGATTAATATATGCAGAAAGAAGCTATGAAAGGGCTCTCTGTGTTGAAGGAAACCTGCCATTGTTTTCTGAAATGTGGGAGCTAACTTATGGGAAGGGGGCACTGCTGGTACACAACATGTAACAAAAGGTGACATGTACCAGCTTCAGAAAAAAAACAGATTGGACACTTACTTCACAAAGCATTTCTGCACTTCAAAAGGTGCTTAAACAGAGTTTGAGCACCAATGTTTAAAGCAGAAATTCAGGAAAGTTCTACCAGACCTACTTTAGCATCTAAGGCAAACTGTTGCAACTTCTGTGAGGCAGAAAGTCCCCTCAGAATCCTAAGGTTTTACAACAGCTGTGCTCAACGTGTGCAGAGTGCATGGTCACTTTCCTCTTGATCAGGATTTGACAAACATGCCAATATCTGAGTTATCTGAGACCACTTTCCAAGCTGCTCTCAGATGTTTGCTTAAATTGGCTTGGATTCAGTCAGAATATGTTAGGGTGAACTTTTCAGCAGCAGCTTAACACTTGCAGCACTTGCCAGGAAAGTGAGAGACCTTGGTGACAAGGATCTCTCAGCTCCTGAGGGTGTGAAACCACTGTTCCCACCAAAAAAAAATCGTAAGTTTTGAGTTCCTTTTGCTCAGAGGAATCACTTTTGAGAGGTGCTTTGGTGCCTGAATGAGGCAGTTTCAGGTACACTATTGCATGACAATTGATCAGGTTAAGCAACTTGTACTTACTGCCCTGTGCAAGTCTAGTCGCAGAATCATAGAATATCCTGAGCTGAAGGGCTCTAACAAGGATCATCAAGTCACAGCTCCTGGCCCTGCACAGGACAACTCTGTCAGGTTTGGTGCTGTGACTACTTCCCCGGGGAGCCTGTTCCAGTGCCCAACTACCCTCTGGGTGAAGAACCCTTTGCAATAGCCTGCCTAACCTATACCTGACATAGCTTCATACTATTCACTCGGTCCTGTCACTGGTCACCAAAAAGAAGAAATCAGTGGCTTCAAACCATGATGAGGTCTTGACTCAGTCTCCTCCAGGCTGAACAAGCCAAGTGACCTCAGCCACATCTCATATGGCTTCCCATCCAGAGCCTTCACATTCCTCACAGCCCTCCTTTGGATACTCTCTAATGGCTTCATACCTTTCTTATATTGTGGTGCCCAAAACTGCACACCTTGAGGTGAGGCTGCCCCAGTGCAGAGCAGAGCAGGATAACCCCCTCCCTTGCCTGGCTGATGAAGCTGTGCCTGATGCCCCCAGGATACAATCTCTCCTAAGCTAGGAAAGGCCCTCACATGCCTTGCTCAGCTTCATGCAATTCCTTTAAATCCTAGGTTGCTTGGTTTCTATGCTGCTTTGCTGGCTGTTAAAAATCTGCCTAGAGAAAGGAAGAAGCCCATGAAACCAGCTGCATCAACTGTATTCTCCAGAGCAGTGATGAGCTGCAGGATGCTGTGAACTTGTAGATTCTAAACACATTATTACAGCTCTGGTTTATGCCAGACAGTGGTGGTTATCATGTGTTTTCTGTCATTTCCTCTTTCCACTTCCCTTCTTTTTTCTATTCAGATGATTTTGTCTTAAGGATGTAGCTCTGGATTGGGATGAACATTTTGCAAAGTATTTCTGTAGTGACTACCCTCACGGAGGCTCTGCCAGGGAGCCCAAGGAGTTCTGTAATTCAAATACTTGACTGCTATTACATATGACTGTGTTATTTCAAATTCGCAAGCAAGTGCTGAACACTTAGAGAAAGATGTGAGGGCAATCACTTTCCCAGACAGCCAGCAATCTAATTTAGACAGGATACAACCAGTAAGAGGCTTATTCAGGTGAAATCAAAACAGAGCAAGTGGGATGGAAGGAGCAAAGTGAGTATGAATAGCTAACGGGGTCACATTGCCATTATTCCTTACAGTTGTGTTTTGTTCCCCTTTGACTCCTTAAAGGGGAGTCAAAAGCTGCAACTGTTGTTGAGTAAGTAAAATTTCTCTCTGCAAAGCACTGGAGTAAAACCCGTTTATTCTCCAAATCCAATTCAAGTAAATTGAGTGTCAGTCCTCAACTCAGGGCAGAACATCTTTATTCCTGTATAACTTTTATCAGCACAAAAATCCACGTGAACAAAACTTGTTTTTGCAAAAGTACTGAGAGGGCCTTTAGATTCCTTTAGAGCTTTCCTCTAAACCAGAGTTTAGATTAGAACTGAAAGGGTAAAACCTGATTTGCTCAAGGGTAAGACTAAGACTTTGTTATCTTTACCTTTGAGCATTTACATTTAAAACCTTTCCCACCCAAACTCTCCCAGTAATTCATCCAAAAGTGTCATAGGACAAGACAGTGTCCCCACAAAAAGTGATAATGTTGCCTGATAAATGGCACAGAAAGAGAACTGAAAGATAAGAACTGGATGAGAGACATGATTATTTGTATAATCAGTGCATTTTATGCTTTTGTTCCAGTGGAAAGACTCCCATGGGAGATAATGGGGTTTTACTGTTGTTTTTACTTCCTAGTTTTGCTTTGCCTAATACAGTTTCTCATAAAGCCTCACATCCCACAGCAGTCAGTGACAAAAGGTGTCATGGTCTTCAGCAGAAGCAATCCTTGAGTTTGTCATGTATGCTGTCCCAGATTCACCCTAATCAGGCTCCTTAAGCTCACCTCCCTCTGCCTGCCTGTCTGCTTGGGGTTTCCAGAGTGCGTCTCGGTTCACAGAACTCTCTCTGTGTACAAACAGGTCCATCCCTACCCATGGCCTGCCTGTTCCAGCCTGACACTTGACATGCAGCACCTGTCAGAATCTGCTTAAACACATAATAACACTTCTGGCTGCAGGCTATTTGCATTCTGTTGGTGATGTTAGCATGACTGATTTTTGTTACAGCATCCATAACTCTGTAGAAATGCTTCATTATTCAGTCTCAGCCAGTTAAGACACTGTCCATTAAATCAGCCAACACAATTGTAGGGCCATGAAAAGTCACAGCTAATTTGAAATTCTATTAGCTCTCAGCTGATCTTGTTTACTGCAGAAGCAGTGTCTCAAAATCAGCCCTTTTCTTCTGTACAAAGCCCTAATCCTTGACATATTTTGGGGACTGCGTGACAGTGAGTGAGGAACTTGGAAGGTGACTACACAGTACACGAAGGAGAAATGAGATTGCTGTGGGATTTGTGAGCACTTTGCAGCCAGCAAGTGCAGCAACAACCCAAGGAGAGCAGGGACAGTAAGTAGCCCCATTGGTGCAGAAGAGTTATTATTTTGCAGGAATTTCAAAATTTCTGGTTGGCTTGGGTGGATGTATTTTTTTGCGTGCATCATATAGAGAAATGTCATAAAGGACATGATTTTCAGAAAGTGATGGGTCATGAGCAGTGTTTGAAAGGCAAGTAATTTTAGCTACTCTTAAATTTGGTATCCAGGTGACTGTTTGTGGAAGGCAGTTATGATATGGAGTATCTCATGAAATTCCTGAATGAGGTCAGCATTTCCATCTGTTGTCGCTATCTAGTGTAGCTGTTTCAGTAGTTACAGTCAGTTAGTTAAACTGTTAGTTAAAATCAGCTGTTCTCCAGCTGGCATTATGCAAATGTTGCACTTTTTAGGCCAAAGTCCTGCTCCGAGAAGACACAGATACCTTTGGAGTTCAGCCCCTTCCATTAAACAATGCTCCCACGGAGAAAAAGCTGAACATATATTGCAGATACAAACCTTTAAGGAGAATTGTGGTTATTTCATTGGGTTGTGCTGACACCTCAGAGCCCTTTGGGACTGGAACAGATGTTTTGTGAAGAGAAAATAAAAAGACAGTCTCTGCTCCGAGGGAGTTTACAGTCTAAAGCAGTGCTTTGAAGAGCTCACTAGTGGGAATGGTGGATTTGCAGTCTTTAAAGAAGTCAGAGCATCATTCTAAAAAAAAAGTGCAACTCCACCCACAAGATCTGAGCTAGATGAGCCATCCCAAAATAAAACTCATTGTCTAGTGATGTACAGAGTGCAGATTATCTGATAAAAATGGGCTTGGTCCCCTAAAATACAATGTTGGCTGAATAAATTTGAGCTTCTTTATCCTCAGTGTCAGAAAAGGAAGGGTTTCTGCTGAGCCCAGTTCATTCTCCTTCATGTCCCTCTCTGAAGGGAATGAGCCAGGGCTCCCAAGATGAGCTGCAGAGGTGGCATCCATTATGATTTATTCTAAATAACATGAATCTTAGTGAAAGATGCAACCACTGAACACATTATTTACCAGATGTGACAATGTCTTGCCAAACCACAACAACAGTGGTTTGATTCTCCCCATGGTAACTCTAAGATTGCAAAAAAGGCATTTATTTTTTGGCTTCATGCAAAGGAAGTGGAAGAAAAGAGTTTGGACTTGGTTTTAGCAGGACTGTCAAAGGACATGTATGTGTATACAGAATGCATAAACTATCTCAAAGATGTAGAAATTCCTAGTGCGTGGAAATAAGAAGAGGAAGACAGGAGATGTCTTAAAATCTGGCTTAGTGACACATCTCTGAATTAATTTGTTAATTGGAAGGCATCCGTGACTGAAGATGTTTCTGTAGGGATCCCTTAGAACTGGTTGTTGTATCCAGCCCTACTCACCATTTTCATTATTGTCTTGGAATGTAGTTTACTTCTCTCCTGGTAAAATTTTCAGGTCACCTAAAGCTCGATATGGTGGTAAATAATGTACCCAGATCATTTTGGCGTAGTGATCTGACTCACATCACTGCAAGGTCACAATCAAACAAAATATTTCATAATGCGGAAAAATGCAGAATAGCCCTGGAAACAGAGAAAGGATGTTACACTGAAGGGTTGAGAGATTTTTGAGAAGCAATGACTCAGAGCATGATTTTGAGGTTGCTGGAGGTAATTGTCTCAACATGAGTTCTCCGTGCAAGGCTTTTGCACCTTCACCTCTGTGAACCTTAGAAGTATAGAAGCCCAAAAACTGTTTGGAGAAGAGGAAGTGGTCTCTTTTCTGTGCCCAGTATTGCTGATGTAGTGCCGTGTCCAGTGTTGGTGTCCACACATAACAGATGTGAAGTTACTGGAAAGAGATCAAAGAATGTCATACAACAAAATGTCCAGTGGATGGGAAACAAACCTTAAAATGGGAATTTTGTTCTTCTTCAGCTGTTCAGAGAAAAGATTTGGAATGGATTATTGTTCTGCATACTTGCACATGGAAAATACATCAGAGGATGCAGGGCTGAAGGAGCTATTGGTAACTTTATGGACAAAGGCCAGTCGTGGGATAGTGAAGTTAGACAAATCCAACCTTGAAATAAGACACAGTTCCCTAGCAGTAATTTACCATTTCAGAAGCTTACTGGAGGAAGTGGTTGACTTAGTATAATCAGCTCTCTTTGGTATATGAGATATTTTTCCAAAACACAGGCTTTAATCCAGTTCTGAGTGGGAAAAAAAAATAAACAGCTTATGGGTATAAGAGGTCAGACAGGTTGACCATAGTAGCCTTAAAACATATGAATTGCACTAATCTCCCTATGCAAGACTTTAAACTTTTCACAAAGATAATTCAGCACCGCATTTTTTCTCTGCTCTTAAGCGCCATGGTCATATGACAGTTATATTTAAGTAAGGGAGTTGTCACTTCTTAAAACTAAGAGCTGTATATAAAGGCATCCATAACTAAGAACTTACTGTGCAGCCTACCTGCACTCTGGGAGCTACTGGAGTTAGAAATCCACATGCAGGTCATGGGTCTCTGTGGCTTTGCTGCTGCAAAACTTGGGGTGCAGAGGGCATTGATCCCATGTTCACCTCCCTCTGTTACCTGTCTCTGAAAAATTTGCAGTGATTTCTAATGAAAATTCATCTTTACGTTTTATGGATTTCAAAGGTGTTTAATATCACAACTTCATAATGTTTTTGTTGAAGTGGACAGTTAAAGCCAGAGTTTTATTTTGCTCTGATTTTTTTTTGTTAATCTGTGCAGCTCTCTGAACACCTTGCTCTTCATGGGTCAGGAGCTTCTTGCAAATGTCACTTTATCCTCACTCTTCTGTTGGATCCAGTGAGAGATATCAGGGCATGAGTAGTCATAACTATGTACACTGTCATTGTATATCCTGACAATTCACTCTAGGGCACCACTTGAATGACTTTTGGACCATACAGTATAAAAAAACCAAGAAAACAATATGCACATGGAGACATCACTACTTGTGGTCTGGTTTGTAGATTTTCTCTTGCTGTTCTGCATGACTCAGACAAAAATAGCCATTACATTTCCTAAGCTAAAGAAATGCTTTGTCCTGAAACTGCTCTTGGTATTAGAGGGAGTTGAGTAGCTAAATGCCATTTCAGCCCTCAAGTGCCTTCATGAATTTAGGATGTCAGTGACAAACCTCTCGGGTGTAGTTATCCTTAATTTATTCCATATAGGTCTAAAACACATTAGTTGAAAGGCTTATCTGCAGATGAGTCCTCATCATTCTCACCTGTTCAAAACATTGTCCTCTGCATCTATTCTTCAAACATTTATCTACAGTTTCCTGTGAGGACAACATTTTCTTGCTGTCTTGCAGCTTCAGGCCCCAAAACACATTTCTGATACCTAGAAAAAAGACAGGTTAATGAAGAGCTGTGGTACAGCTGGTTTACCATCCTTTCAGCCAAGTGTCTGTAGCCTTAGGAAACATTATTAATGTGTGGGAGAAAAAGACAACATTTTATCTTGCTTGAAACTGTAGTCAATATAGTAACAAGGCTGGTTTGTTGTTTCTTTTTATTTATTTTTTTAGTAGATAGCTGTGACTAAGCCTGTTACATCTAGCACCTCTGTATTCTGTGAAAAGTCTCTCAAACTCCATCTGAGACTTGACCTTCCAGAATCCTACTGATCTAATCATCTGCAGCAAGTAATTTTTTTAATGAGCAAAGAAACTCTAATTAGTTCTTTTTCATTATCACTAGTCATCAAGAGAAAAGGCCAGTGGGTAGGTTTAGTGTCCGAGATGAACATTTTTTGTGGTGATTTTGTAAGGAGTTTTAAAGACATAGAGATGTTAGGACAGACTGAGGTAAGGGTAACAGATGGGATTTTCCAAAGCACTTTTGCTGGCCTAATAGTGCTCCCACTATCATTAATAGCAAGTGCAGAGCACTTCTGGAAATGACTCTGTTTGTGTGTGTGTGTGTGTGTGTGTGTGTGTGTGTGTGTGTGTGAACAGGCACTCCTTGTCTTTGGCCTACTTGGACACAGGAAGCTCTGGGAACTGCGACCAGGCTTGTTGTTCTGCTCTCTGTGTTTGAGCAACCACATGAAATGGTGGTGTCAGTGATGTTTTAAACACTAAAATATTCCAAGATTGGAACAGGTATACCTCAACAGAATCCAGGTCCATGATGTGAGCCATCTTAAGTACTAGAACAACAGAAGGTCCAATTTCATCCTATTTATATTAGAGTAAATACAAAGTAATGCCAATAACATTACTGAAAGGACTTCTAATTCATAGTGGTAAAACTGGGGCAAAACTGAAGCTCACAAACAGTAACAATGACAAAATGTCTTGTTTTAATTTACTGTTTTTTTGAGATAAAAAATCCATTATCCTGAAAACTATAGATTTCATCCCGCTTCAGGAGGGCACTACCTCTCAGGAAAGTGTTGCTCTCCAGGCACCTTCATTTCTTGCCTCTCTGCTGGAGTGGTTAGTAGGATGCTTGCTGTAAAGGTGGTTTCTGTGATACATGGAGCTCCCAGCAGCTGCACAGAGACCAACCACTCATTTCACATACGTCTGTGAACAGCCTTCACATGGTAGTAATTTTCATTCACTGTCAAACTGTCTTGCTTGAACTGATGAGTTGGAAGTGAAGGGCTCCATATCCCATTACCCCAGAACAAAAACATCGAGCTCCCTTATCTGATTTAAAGATCTGTCTCTACTACATGCTAACAACTTTTATTGCTAAATGTGATGCTTCATCAAATCTCTTTTGAGCTTTTTTTTGTACTTCTTTTCCTGTCACTGCTTTTTACTATGCTGTTTGCAATGAGCAGTTGCATCTCAGAATGAATGGGTGATATTGCTGTGCTGGTGGGAGGGTAACTGGTACTGTCTGTGCATTTCATGTCTTGACAGATATGCAAACCCTCATTTTACTGGAATATGCTCAGCAAGCCTTTTCATGTGTGTCCACTGCTATTACTGTTGTTACTGTTAATTTAATGGTGCTGAAAGTGTAAGATTTATATCCTGAGAGTTTGAGATCATCTGTTATTCTGTGTCAGTATCAAATCAATGTGACCAAGGTCAAAAGAGATCAAACCTTCCCAGCAAAATCTCCTTTACTTTCAACTCTATTTTGCTAGGCTTCATGTATAGATCTCTCTATAGCCATGGTAGATACCATGGCTTTATTCACTATTTATTCCTCCTGAAAGCAAGCCTGGTAGCTTTGGTGTGATGCAGTGTGTCTGTGATTTGCACAAGGAACAGGAGCAGGGTACAGATTGTGTATTTTGGCAAAAATACCCCACGACAATCTTTGGGGGCTCTGAAGTTGTCCAAGTGACTGAGTTGTGGAATGGCACATTCCCTAGGATTAATCTAAAATATGCTTTTGTGAGGGCTCAGTCTAATATATGAGTTTTTATATATTACATACTACTGCACATTTATGTTACATATTAATGTGTGGTTTAGGTTCCTTACTGTGACTTGAAGTGAACATGCCTCACTCAATGTAGATGAAAATCCACGTTTCTCTATTGTATGCATTGGAAAGAGTTCTTGCACCCTGAAATCTGCAGCACTCCATGTTTCCACTGCTCTAAAATGTTCCTTACCCTTCTGTAGATGGCCTGGTGGATTGCATGGACCCGGACTGCTGCTTGCAGCCACTGTGCCACGTTAACGCACTGTGCCTGGGCTCCCCGGACCCCCTGGATATCATCCAGGAGACGCAGGCCCCCGTCTCCCAGCAGAGCTTGCATTCCTTCTATGATCGAATCAAGTTCCTGATTGGCAAGGACAGCACTCACGTCATCCCAGGGGACAATCCTTTTGAAGGCGGGTAAGTGAATTTTGGGGTTGACTCAGTAAGTAGTAAAGCAAAAGCTGCTTGGCCATTTTAAGATATGGAAGGGCAGCAGGATGCAGAATAATGCAAATTGTTTAAGTGAAGTAGATACCTGAAGAATTCTGTAGCTGATGAAGTTCTGCTGACTCTTTCTTCACCTACAGTTTTCTACCGCCAGCAAGGCAAGATGCTTCTCTCCCAACACATACAAGCAGTTGCATGTTTCCTCACTTTACTCAAGGAGTGAAAGGCATCCACTCAGGTCTTCTAGATGAAGTAACTGACATTGTGCACAAGTATCTCCTAAAGAGCAGTGACAGATCTTCCTTTGACAGAGACAAAAGAGAAGGAAACTAGAGTACTATCTGCACTCTGTAGTGTAAATATTACAGACCTCAAAAGAACTGAGGAATATCATAACATCTGGGGTAGGCTGGTAGAGGGATTTGCAATATAAGCAATTATGTTGAATATAGATTGGTTTTAAAGCCAATAAATTCTTTATCACTATAATCATCATCAAGAAACAGGAACTGGGAAACAGAACACAGCAGTTCACTTCTGTGACTGCATCTCAGCAATTTATTTTAAGTATATTCCTGTCTGTCAGGGCTAGTCATCCTTGAAAATCATTTCTTGTAGCAGGGTAACTGGGGTGTCAAATTCTTAGATCAGGGCAGTGTCTGCCCTGAATGTTGCCTTTCAGAAGTAGTGACCCTGATCCTGATGGTGGCTCTCAGTTTAGGTTTGAACTCTGTTGAGCTTCACCCAGTCATGAACTGCTTACTTTCAGCTTTCCCACACACAGCCGTTAACAGGTTGGCACTGAAAATATACAGCCGTCATGTTAGTGTGGGTATTTATTTCAGGACTTACATCTCAGCTGGCCTCTCAGGCCCCTCTAGATCTGACCTGATGCTTTTAATGGAGAGACACTCCCAGCATCTCTTGGGAACCAGCTCCCATATATTGCTCCCATATATTGCCCTAGTCTGTAGGCTGATGTCATCATCACAGTAGTGTCAGGAAATCGGCCTGATGTGATGTTTTCCCTGATACTTCTTGCTTCCAAGGTCTTCAGGGTCCAAGAAAGCTTACAACAGTGACTCAGATTATAAGCAAACACTTACTATGTTGCAAACTGTTGTCCTTCATTGGCATTCTGAAGACCACAGCTACTGGATACTGAACAGTCTGAACTCTGGACTAGTTGTTGTGATTTGTTGCTGTAAAATCAGGCTTCAGAATATGAAATAGATTATGCTCACCATTTCATTTTTCTGATGTATTTAGGGTAGTAATTCCTCAGCATTTCCACAGAAGACTCTGTGATCAGATCCATATGTATCTTTTCTGACAGGTAGAGAGTTTTAGTACACATACATCTGTGTTTAGTGAATTTTCCATAAAACTAATGAACTATAGGAACCTTCATACTTGTGCAATAAAAAAATAAAATTGCAGCTTCTCTTTCTTCAAGGGCTTCTTGAATTCAACAGCATACAGAGCTGAGGGAAGATAGCGGGAATTTCTAGTTACATAGTGATTTTGTTTCTGAGAGTGCCAGCAGATGACCAACAGAAAGAATGTGTCATATAGGGTCACAGAAATTCCTACAGGGTTTACATGTGTTTCATAGGTCTGATGATAGATCTCCATGTAGGAAGGACCTACTAAGCATCTGTAGATGTCCTGCTAAGGCAAGATTCAGAATTCAAAAGGAGCACCTGCTAGCATAACTGTTTGTCTCGTATGTGGGTTGCTGGACTGAGAAATGCAAAGATTCAGATCAATAGAAAGGGTTTTAATGACTACTTTTGATAGAATGCCCTGGAAGTAATGAAACTTGTTCTATTTAGGTTAGGATGAAGAATTATACAGAAATAGCAATGATTTATGAGGTTTCCATTTTCAAATTATCAGCATAGGGTGTGTGCCACTAAATATGGTCTACAGATATGTAACCTCAAGCTGTGATTGTATTGTATCTCTCAAGTTAAGTATCTTGATTCACAAGAGTGATTGCAAGTAACACTGAAGAACCTCAACAGAAGGTATATTTTCCCCTGACACAGCACCTGGTCCAGGCTCGTGAGAGTGGTAGGTTGTTGAAAGTGCCACTACTCTTTTGGGATTTTAAAAGACGTCACATGTTCCTGTTAGTTCCTAAAGATCCTATAGATCTGTATTAACCGCAACCATTGCAAGGATTTTCTGCTCATTTGTCTTCTCTTAGTAGTCTCAATTGCATGTTTCACCACCCAGAAAGCTGGACCTTTGAACAGCTCCTCTGGTCACCCTGGAAATGACAGTGGTCAGTGACTGATACATGGGGAAGCATGGTCTGGGACCTTCTGGGATCCAGTTAGTCTGGACAGGCAGGACTGGCTGTGTTTGCATGTAGGGTTATGCCCTTTATTCAGTAGCAATGTCACTGAAACTCCACCAGTTGCTTTTGCAACAGACAGGTGATAATATCCGTTATCCATGAAGCTGCTCAGTGTCTTTGTAAAAATCACAGCAGCTGCTGGGGGCAAGATGAACTGTTTTCATCACTCCTTCCAGCTGTTGGCTTAAAAGTTTGTCTGACAGGAGGGAGTTATTCTTATGGAGGGCTTCAGCATCCTGCTTTAGGACAACCCTCTCCCATTGCTGCTTGGATGATTCATGAAGTCGTCTCCTTCTTAGTGTAGATCAGTACTGTAGACTGCTGATCATGGAACTTCCTGTATCTTTCTGTCCCAACGCCATCATCCTCATGAGGTAGGGTTGGAGTTGGATCCATGTCATTTGCTGTGAGCAGTCCCCCATGAGCAGGCAATACAGAGGTGATAATTTCTGTGTCTTGTGTGTCTGGTATTGTGCAGGGGCACCAGTGGCACAGGCACACTCACCATTCAGGTCAGGGACTACAGCCTGCTCCTCCGGGCTTCACTAGGTCATGGCTGGCTGATTACCACCCTGGGGGAACCCAGGAACGTTTGCATCCCTGTCTGGCTGTGCAAAAGTGGCAGCAGTGTGAAGGAGGTGACTGAATATCTCTGCAATATATTTCCTGAGCTTCAAAACCACACCTTAGCCACTCTTTAGAGAGAACAGCAGTGCACATCACCTAATGGATACAAATAAATGAATGTCTTGTGACAGCTAGCCTTTGAGTGAATTTATTATTGAATTACACTCTGGCTTTTTAAGAGCAAGCTGAGCTGACAAGCTCTCTCACCAGTGCAGAAGAAAAAGAAAGACAATGATAAATTACCCTGATGGATAAAGGCAAAGACCTTGTCTCTTCCCAAATACCAGCAATTATATATTATTCATGTTGGGGAAGAAAAAATAATCATTGCCCATATTGAAATGAGTGTTTATGACAATAAAGCAAGTAGCTAAATTAAATTTTGAATGCGCAGAATGTCTTTTCACATAATTTTGATGAGCAGATAACAAGTACTCCTCTATTACTTGGTCGTTCTTGTATTGATTTTGAAACCACTTACTCTTACTGTTTGCTTTGTCGTTTTTAAGCCGTTCTTAGTTGTCCATCACCATAAGGAGTAACACAAGATGCAGTGCTGTCAATAAGTTGGTAGGACAATACAGTAGGACACCTGATACATTTGTTCTCTTTTGAGGGACAGAGTTAGAAAAGGGCAAGAATAAGCTAAAATCCTTATCCACAGTCTTTTATGGTAAGTGTTAGCATAGGTTAAAGTGCCTCAGAAAACCATGTGTAGAATTGGTACTTTTGTAATGAAAATTTGAAACCAGTCGATTTTGAAGTAAGTCTATTTTATACCCCTCCTTTTTGAGACAGATTGTGTATATCTGTTTGCTGCCAGTAGTATCAACCTGTTCTGATTACTTGGGCAGCTAGAAATAACCATCTGAGTTACATGGAACATCAGAAAGCAGCATCTGTTATTAGCTGCAGGAGTAGTCCCTGATGGCCTTCAGGTCAGTAGTCTACATGCAAAAAGTTAGTTTTGATGATTGAAAATTCTGATCAGAATTAACTTTGCACATTTTTTCCCACTACTGAGTGACACAGTATCTGTAAACGTGTCATTCAGCCTTCCTATTTCCCCTCTGTGTGCCAGGCAGAACAGTGAACCTTACCAACCTGGGTGGAGAGGGTTACACAGCCTGGTTAAAAACTCAGAGAGGCAGATATGCTATAAATGCCTGTGTGCACTGTTTTACTGTGAATGAATAAATAAACAAATGGGTTTTTTTGTCAGAGAGTTAAATTGCATTGGTCCCAAGTCCTATCAAAACCAAAACTCTGAATTTTCATCATGGCCAAAGAGGAGCTAAGAAAATGGGGGGGATCAAAATGTTTTTTTCAGAGTGTTTTGGTAGTCCGTTTGGTCAGTTCTAAGTGGTTTTGAAGAATATCGCTATGTTTTCTTAATAACTTTGAGGGAATTTGCCCAGAGAAGCTGTGGCTGCCCTATCCCTGGAAGTATTCAAGGTCAGGTTGGATGGGGCTCTGAGCAATCTGATCTAGTGGTAGGTGTCCCTTTCCATGGCAGGGGTTGGGAACTGAATGGTCTTTAATGTCCCTTCTAACACAAACCATTCTCTGATTCTATTAATATGTTCAAAGCATGTTTTCTTTTCACACATTTTGTCCCATTCATGGAGGGCTTTGGGCTCACCCCAGTAGATCTTTCTGAGGTTTCTTCCCAAGGAAACCAGGATGCTCTGTTTTTTCTGTATTTTTCCGTCAAGCAAAGTGTAACTTTGATACAGCAACAGAAGAAACACTTCTTTAGTTGAAGGCAAAGTTAGAGGTCATAGAACCAAAACTTACCAGGTGTAGCTTTATCCTGATTATTTCTCCTGAGCTGGCTAGTCCAGCCATGGCTCTGGCCCAGCTCCAGGCAGATGCAGTTCCCTTCAGCAGCAGGAAATTCTCTGGGTTGAATGCACCCACTGAATGCAGACAGCCAGAAGCAATGCAGGAGCTTAGGGAGCACAGCAGCTCTGTGGGTTAGGACAGCTTGGAATGCTGCATCTGTTTAAAACTGTGTCATAGAGATAACACAGCATCCAATGTTCTGAGCATGAGCATTCTTAGCACAGCATGGTACCTACATTGATGGAAGCAAGGTCATCTTGTTCCATATTTTAAACCAAGGTAACACAGCAAGTCTCTTCTTCCCAGCACTGTTGTCTTCCAAAGGCATCATTCTTCTTCTGATGCTTTCTACTTAAATGAACTCTTTATTAGGTACAAGTCGTAGCTTTTTGAAATACAGAATAACAAGGAAGTTTTAAAAATTTACTGGTTTTTATTTTGGTAGTTAATCCCTTCAAGGGGGATTAAGAGCAAAGCATACTTCTAAAATTTACCTTTCCAGTGTACAGGGCTTATTTTTTTTCCCCAGTGTTTGCCCTCTGATTCTGAGTTTAGCATAATATTATTCCCATATAGTAAATTAATGCAATATATGCAGTACTTACATCAACTCTGTGGAATTTGTACCTGGAAGACTTCATGAAAGCAAAGATCCTGTCCATATTTATGTTCTTTTCTAACATACATAGTGTAACCATGATGTAGTTTAATTCATCTTTTGTAACTTTTGTAACTTCTGTCAGTAAAAGGAATTTGGTTGGACTCAGTGATCTTCAAGGTCTTGTCCAACCTTAATGATTCTGTAAGTCCTGTGTGCAGTCATTAGACAAACTGGGCTGCAGTTTTTAAAAAATATTTTTAAAACATTAGATATTTATGATTGAGTACAAAGGAAGGAGTAGGATCCTCCTAGTGTCATTTGGGCATGCTTCCAAGACCCAGGGAGGCAGCTGATAGAAATGCTGCACCATTCTGCACCTGAAATTAAAAGGTCTCAGGCGATACTGTGTCCCAAGGAGCTCTTGGAGTGTGCAGAAAACAGCTCATTAGGAGTTTTTTTTCATCCTTGAATGTTTTGAAGATTTAAATACCTCCTGGATTACAGGGCACTTTTGGATTTAGGAGTCTAAACTATGGTGTAGGTTTTGATGCATTCTCTTGGATCTGCAAAGAGCAGATCTGTAAATATCTGATATTTGATTAGTATGTATTCAGCACTTAAGTTACTGTCCTCTGAAAAAAGCTGCCTTGTCAGGAACAGTCTGTCCTTTGAGTGTGACATTTATTTGCTAAACTGGTTAGAACCTCCTATATAAAAAAGCAGTTTTATAATCCCAAATATAAAATCTTATATATTTTATTGGACAATTTTTTCCTAAATCATTTTGATTGTTACAAATCTATCAGACAGCTTATATGTAGTTAAAAAACTTTCCCTGTGATCATCAAAAGAGAGATCATTTTGTAATTAACCTGGAAATAATGTATTTTTCCTCGTCTTCTGCTCAGGTTTGTTTTCATGGTGCCTCAGATTCAATGAAAAGCAGTGCTTTTATTCCTGTTCTTCTGCAGAGCTGAATATGTTGCCAGAGCTTACAAAATAAATACCAGATGTAAAATACTGTAGTAATACAGAACTACTAAGTTCTGCCGACATTTTTAGTGAAGACTTGACATGAGTACACTATTCATCTCTGAAAGTTATTGTAGCGTAAAGTCTTTATCTCTCATAGAAGTAATGGCCATAAAATGACTTCTGAAAAATCATGAAATAAGCATAATTCAGCATTAGGTGGAAAAATTATCTTGCACCTTATATACTACTGGACACTTGATTTGGATTGTACAGACCTAAAAAACATGTGAGTGTGATTCTGTTTCTTTGATATCTTATGCAAAGCAAGAGGGTGTTTCTTTGATTTTCTGGAGAAAAGGAGTGAGTCATCAATTCCTAAAGCGTTATTCCATCACACTGTGAGTAAAAGAATTCTTCACTGAAACTTTGCAGTAAAGCACAGCCCAACTTTATTATGTGTTGCATTTCCTATAAAACTCTGTTCTAAAATACTTTCATTTTAACAGTTGGAGCCAGTTTTACAATTTCACAGATGTCATTGGCATCTTTTCCTCTGCTGAGTAGCCTTCCCATATCCCTTACCCTCCCACCTTACTGTTATAGCTCAACTGAGAAATCTTGAGATGTAAAAATAGTGAATCAATGAGGCATGGAGACACAAGATGCTCTGGATGGCAGGAGTGGCATCTTTTTCCAAGAGTGGTGAGATTGCTTGGCAGATCAGATAGGAAGATTGTGCTGTCGTAAAGAGAAAGGACACACATCGAGAAGGTGAATAATGTTCAATTACTGGGAGAAGTAGTCAAAGCACAAAGAGCCTCAGTCTTTCGAGAATTGAGCCAATTCTTGTGGGGGCAATGATCATGGAGTTTCTAGAAGTGGTAGGTGGTCCTCAAAGGATGTTACATTTTCTTAGCAAGCTGTCATGCAATGAAGATGCCTCCTTTTCCTCTTGGAGGAGCTACAACCAGCAAGCACTAGTACTGCTGAAAAAATAAAATGCCCAAGGAGATGTTCAACAGCCATCAGTCTTCACAGAGCAGAATGGAGTCTGGTGCATGCAGTGGGAAGCCTGAGAAACTGAACAGCAACTGGTCACAAAACCAGGTCCTCAAATGTGTACTAAAAATATCAGATGAAGAAGACTCACTGGTTTGATACTGTGAAGTTAGACCAGATCTAAAGAGGCAGAATAAAATCTGCATCTAGAGATGTTATTATAAATATTGATTAATAAGCACTTCTTTTTTGACTTCAAATACCAACATCATTAGCCACATTTATAAAAGTATCTGAGCATTATGTGGCTTTTTCCCCTGTCCTTCTTCAGACAGTTTAAGTAATGGGTTTTCACTGGAGCTTTTAATTCACTTGGCTTTGCTGGGTCTTTCATGGAATATCTAAATATTGTAGGAGGCTTCTTGCAAAAGGTTAACAGCTGAGGACTGTGCCCACATAATCATTAGCATCTCCTGTTACTTCAGAGATGAGACTTTTTAAGTACCTTCACTGAACAGGTTAAACAAACAGGGCTGGTGCAGTTTCTTGCTGCAAACAGCTTAGAATTGAGTTTCTTTTACTGATTCTATTCAGAGCTCTTAAAAACTTTGCTCTTCGTGACCCATTCTCCTTCTCCAGGGTCCCTGTTCCATCAGCATCTCACAATGCAGAATGTCAGGATCTGTTCCAAGCCACATTTGTCTGTCAGTGCCACTTAGCAGGACCCCATGTGGGATATGGTGAAGCCTTAGTGCATTTAGTCCCGTTGTCACATTGACACCGTCATCCTGCTGCTTCCCCTAGTGCAAATTCCTCAGATGAGCCTAATCAGCTATTTAGAATCAGAATATTTTGAGGTGAATGGAACCTTTAAAGGCCATCTAGCCCCTGCCATGAGTAGGGACCTCTTCAGCTGTATTGGGTTGATCAAAGCCCAAGATCCAGCTTGGCCTTGAATGTTTCCTGGGATGGGGCAGCCATGACCTCTCCACGCAGCCTGTGCCAGTGTTTTGCCATCCTTATCATAAATTTCTTCTTCCTTAAATCTAGTGTGAATCTACTCTCTTTTAGTTTAGAACCATTATTCCATGTCCTATTGCATCAGGCCCTGCTAAATCCAACAGGATTGTGTCCCAGCTGCCCAACATGTGCCAAACCCATTCAGAAACTCACTTGTGCTGTCCATGATAGTGTGTGGATCTTTCTGGATGACTGCTCTTCCATTTTCATTTCCTATATGTCTGCCTTTTTTCTTTTTAAAAAGGAGACCTTCAGAAGGATCATTTGCATTCTTTTTCCTTACCTTAATTCCTTAATTCAGATTGCAGCTAAGAACAGTACATAGGTTTTGACTTCAAGCTTTTCTTACAACTGAACTGAACCAAAAAAGCCAGACAGATTAACTCAGTTCAAGGAAAGACTGTCAGGAGGTTTTTCTCCACAGTTAAGAGGCAAGTGGGCAGGGCTGTTTTTCAGACAGCTTTTGAGGGAAATACTGCCACAAGCAATGAACTTAAACGTGTCTACGTTCTGATCTTTCCTCTTCTTTTGTCCTTCATCTGCCAGCTCAGGCATTTTCTCTGTGTCCATGTGTTTGATCACAATGTCCTTAGCTTTTACCTGGCATTCTACCAAGTGCTCTGTCTATCCTGGTACAAGACTGCTTAAGGTTGTTTAACATTAGACAGGTGCATTCAACGCAAAATGGACGAGGTACATTTTGCTTTATCCTCTCTTACTCTCAAGCAAAAAGGCCATGGCTAAGGCTAAAGACAAAAGACTGTAGCATGTCTGTACTTCTAGGTACTTACCAGCCTGAGCATATCATAGATGAGTGCCATGAGAATGTAAAAATCCCTGTGCAAGGGATTACTACAGACTATTCTTCTTATGTCTCTGTAAGGAAGGGATTGTTATTTTGCAGGTGCACCAGCTGACATGACTGGTGTCACACAGAAAGGCTGTAAAGATTATTTTTCATTAATAACATTCTTCCCAATAAACTACAACTTTCTGGATTTTTGTTCTGTGGAGCTCTGTTGAAGTTTTATCCTGAGCAGAAGGATAAATCCTATATATATGTGTGTATATTTATATATACCAATAAAATATGAAAGTAGTATGTTCAAAGAGATTTATAATGCCAAATTAAAATATTTATTCTTAATAACTTGGCTGAGGAGGGCCAAGCAGTCATGATAACTATTTTCACATTGAAACCTTTAAATGAGAAGGTCCAGTGAAGTATGTTGGAAGTATTTTGAGGAGCAACAGAAATTAATCAGAGTGAGATTTCCCATGGAGCCTATCCTCAGTGAAGAAAAGAATATACATTTCCTGCAGAAAAAGTGGGATTTAGGATACATGGAATTTTTTTCTTACAGTGGAAAATGCTTAGCAAAAACAGTATTTTTCTAAATTTCTAGTTTTCTAATTTGTGTTTTTCTACATTTCTAAATGCCAAGCACAGTGTCACCAGAAAACATCTGTGAGTAGAGTGTGTTGGATGGACCAGTGTCTAGGTTGTGAGACACTGGATCAGAGTTAGTATTAAAGACAAATCTTTAAGGTACTCCCATGAGATAAAATGGCTTTTGTGGAATTTACTTTTCTGGCTTCTGTTCTAAGGCTGGTTTGGTCTGCTTGAATTTTGTTGACAGTCTGTCAAACTTTATTTGTCTCTGAGCAATAGGAATGTAAAGGCATCAGTGTACCCGTCTGTTTTGCCACTGTGGCCTAGATCTTACCAGAAAGACTTAATTTAATTTTCCTGGGAATAAAGGATAACTTTACAAAGCAACAGTGTATAATTGTCTGATACACCATATGGCATTGTAAATAGCTTTTTGACAATGATATGGTCTTTCAGGCTAGTTTTTATGGACAAGTAAAAAAAATAAAAAGGAGAAGTGTAATTAACAAAGAGGAAAAATGGAGACTGCTTTTCCTTGTAAAACAAGTATCCATACAGTCTCACGTAACAAAAGCGAAGAAAAAAAACCAAACAACAACAAATCAAAAACCAGAGGCGGGAATAGGTGGAATCTATTAATAATTTAATAAAAAGATGAGGCTTAGGCTACAAGAAATTGAATTTTGTTCAACTGCAGAGAACACTCTGAACTAGCAGGCCTGGACTGATGGAATAAATCTCTTCTATTAACATGAGAGATAATTTTATGTAAATGTATTTGGAGACCTTTTAGCAGAGCTGAGCATCTTAGCAGTACCACTTAACTTCTTTGCAGGGTAATTGCATTTAGGCCAAGGTCAACTGAAGGAAGTAGCTGACTAAATTAGCATTAACCAGGTTCCTGGGGGGGCTTGGGGCATGTAGACACTCAATCTTGCCTCCAGAAAGGACATGTTGACACTAGAGAAGCCAGCTACTTCCAATGCACTGTGTTTTATTCAAGTGGGACAAATGATATCACCCAGGGTAGGAGAAGATTTGAGGCTCATCAGGGACAGTCTAGGCTTGAGTTTTCGTACCGTTTCTTCTCTACCTCTTTGAAATGGATTCAGATTCATGCATCTTGCTCCAACTTCTTTTGACCACTGTGGGTTGGGAATGATGTCCCCTTAGTGGTAACATCTTTCCTTAAAGCATGGAAATAAAGCAATGGTTGTAGTCCTCAGGAGGGTGGGGGATGCAGCTGGGTTTGTTGATGAGCTGCTTCTCTGAGAAGAGACAGCCTCCAAGTCCCTGACCACATAGGTGTGCTAGCAGAGTTGGATGAGTGCTGGGACGCATCACCCAGGATGGGAACTAAGTCTCTTTCCAAAGGTGGAGTGTCAAATGCATTTGCTACAGCTGCCAAGGTGAGAGGAAGCTCTTTGTTTGTCCACCTGGTGCTGTTGCTTGTTCTAGAAATAGTTGTCAGTGATATGTAATGGAGCAGATGCTTGTGGATATGAAGCACATCCCTCATTTACTGAGCCCAGGGTCTTGGCCAGTCTGCTGCACTGTTACTTAGAACTTCAAAACTACAGTGTTTGCTTGAATATGCGGTACAGAACACCAATTCCTTTGTACTCAGGTCTTAATATTCATGAAACAGTTTGCAGTGATTCCTTGTCTTCCACAAAATATGCAGCCCATTTGATGAGAAGCTGAGAGAAGGCAGTTTCAAACCCATCATCTGGTCCCTCTGAAGGATGAAAAAGAAGATGGGGCACAGCAGAGCAGATCATGGAAAAATCCGGGAAGAGAAAGCTTAGGTTCTGCTGTTGGCTCAAAGATGTGCTCAGACACATTCCACTTTATGCAAAAATTGCACTGCAGATAGTGACCTGTTGACTTCATTGGGGTTATTCCAAGCATTGACATTTTTCCAAGCATATTCCATGGCATCATGATCCTTTTGAGTTATGCTCTACCTGTGTGTTACAGACTGATGTGCATAATACTGTACAGAAATATTGTTTTCCAGTCGTTGTATGTGGAAAGCTGAGTTAGAGCCCTTAATGGGAGCAGCAATAGAAGCATTAAGGATAATATTCCCACCATTAGCCCTATCCCTGAAAATGTTCAAGGCCAAGTTAGATGGGGCTCTGAGTAAACCAATCTGGAAGGCAGGCGGATTGGAACTAGATGATCTTTAATGTCCCTTCCAGCTCAAACCATTGTAGGATTGTAGGCTTATTAGCTCCAAACTTAGTCCAAGTCTTTTCCTTCATGACTCCTAAGAAGTCAGTGATGATACATCAGAGAAAACTCTGTGACATAAAAATAATTTCCAGTATCTAATTTTCTTGTGACCTATTCCAAAATTATATATGAATATAGTCACATCTTAGATTGCAGACACATTTTGGCATCGCAGTGGTAATTTTTGATAATATTGGAGCTCTCAATTTAGATCATCAGGAATTTTGTTTAAGACTCACTGGCAAATTGTCTGTTTACTATACTGTGGAATGTAAAAATTGTGCAGCCTTTATTAAATAGAAATTATACTTTATTTCCTTGCATTATACAATCTCAGATTTTGAAGTGGACTGTAAGAAAATAACTGGCTCTTTCCCTAATGATCTGTGTTTATGAAATCATCTTTAGAAAACATTGCAGAAATCATCCTTTGCCTCAGTGAATCAGCAAAGCACCATTGCTCTGTTGAAGTGCAGCTGGGATGATTTACACTAGCTGAGATCTGGTTCTGCACCTGGAGAAACGTTGGCTTTCAATCTCTGCTCTCCAGCAGGACAGCAGTTAGGAAAATTATTCATTGGGTCACGTTAGCACACTGACACTACAATTTGCTGTTGGTGCTCAGAAAAATAGTTACCTTCAGCCAAAAATTGGTTTCAGACACTCTCACAGACATGTGATGTTTTGTCTTTATGGGAAGCTCCTAAGGTAGCAGTGTAGTAATGACTTACAAGTCTGGAAACAGACTTTGGAATGAAAACCAAGAAAATTTGTCTTTGACTTTACTGCAGGTTTTCTGGCTGACCTTGGACAACTGAAAATCATTCCATGTTTTATTTCCTCTCTCTATAAAATACCAATCTGGCTGTGTTAATCAGTGTTTATAAAGATCCTTGAAATCCTTAGATAAAAGAGCACATCTCAGATCACAGAGTAGTTGGAATAGATGTGGGCTATAAAATGGTGCAATCTACCAAACTTGGGAAGAAAAAGAGGGGAAGAAAAAGCCCATCCTATTAGTGTGGTCAGCTCCCCAGGCAGATTGTAAGGAAGCTTTCTGAACCTGGCAAATTATCTGTCATGGTTTTCCCAAATGGGAAAGAAATGAGCTGCCAAGCCTCAGTCAAGATCTTCTGTGGCTTTTGTGCCTTAAATATGTCCGTGTACTGCATGGTAATTTTCTCTTCTCTTTGATTTTTAAATGCACCTTGCTTTTAATTATGGCAATACTGTTAAGACACTACTGGCTGTTAGGAAAAGTTTTTTCACTCAGAGGGTGGTTGGGCACTGGAACAGGCTCCTGAGGGAGTGTCATTGGCACCAAGCCTGCTAAAGTTGCGGAAGTGTTTGAACAACACTTTCAGGAATGTGGTATATGATTTGAGGGCTGCTGTGTGCAGAGTCAGGAGCTGGACTCAGTGATCCTTGTGGGTCCCTTTCATCTCAGGAGATTCTGTGATTCTATGAAATTTCAGTGTGGTGTTGTGAATCCTGCAGAAGTTCATACTTAATGAAGTATGTGCTGCAGCAGTTGCTTTTATATAGTAGGGTAATTGTAAACCTCACTTTGAGTATCAAAGGTTTTTACACAATGCCTAGAAAGCCTTCAAGGGCAGCATCCCACCATCAAAACACATGGGGTTGCTTCCAGCTTTATAGGTTATGAAGACCTTGGCTTTCTAATCCATACAAATTCCCAGCCACATCAGCAGAGGAAAAAGCTGCATTTGTCAAAAAGATGTACTGTTTCTTATAATTTTTCTCCTTCTTGCAGACATGCATGTGTGATTCGAGGCCAGGTGATGACCGCAGATGGGACCCCTCTCGTTGGAGTGAACATCAGCTTTGTCAACAATCCTCTGTTTGGATACACAATCAGCAGACAAGATGGCAGGTAGGATGTCTCTGTGGGATTCACTGTGTTCAAGCAGTAGTAACAGCATTATTGCCATGACCACTAAAGAGAAACTCCTTCCAAGAGCACGTTTATTATTGATGCCTTTTGAAGATGTTGGTGCATTATTGTTGGTTGTTTCGCGGCTACATCTGGCTGGTGACTGGTCCCCAGTGCTGTTCCTTGCTGTTCAATTCCAGGGCCAGTCTTATTCCATGAGGTTATCAACGGCCTGCATGAAGGAGGTGAATGCACCATTAGCAAGATGCCGATGCTACCAAACTAGGAGGTGCTCTTTAGGCTCCTGAGGGACAAGGGACTTTGCAGAGGGATTTACATAGATTGAAGCATTGGGCTGTCATGAATAGGATGAATTTTAAAAAGTCAAAATGCTGGATTTTCTGCACCTGGAACAGAGTAACAGCAGACACAAGTATAAACTGAGAGGAGTGGCTGGAGAACAGCCCTGCAGACAGGGGTCTGGGGTTGCTGGCCAGCAGCAGCTGAATAGAAGCCATTAGAGCAGTGTGTCTTGGCAGCCAAGAGGGCAAACCCCATCCTGTGGTGTATCAAACACAGCTTGACTAGCCAGCCAAAAAGGTTGTTGTCCTACTGTATCCAGTGTTGGTGCAGCCTTGCCCAAAACACTGCATGAAGTGCTGGGCCCCACAATTTGAAAAAAAGTGTTCAGGTCCCTTAGTGTGTCCAGAGGAGGGCAGGAAGATGGTGACAGGACTGGAAGGAATATCCTGTGAGTAGCATCTGAGGACTCTGAGTGTCTTCAGTTCAGAGAGAAGGATACTTGAAAGGTGACTTCATTGCTTCCTACAGCTTCCTGAGGGGGCGGGTTTGGAGATGGAAGTGCTGAGCTCACCTCCTTGGTATCCACTGATAGGACTCATGGGAATGGTTCGGAACTGCACCAGGGGGGGTTTAGACTGGACATGAAAAAACATTTCTTAACGGAGAGGGTGCTTGAACACTGAAACAGGCATCCAGTTAAGGAAGCTTCCCTGTCCAACCATCCAGACACCACTCTGGCGGTCACACTGGCACCACCTGAGCTGGGACCAAGGCCTCTTTGCAGCCACACCTCACACTCACACAATCGCACCGAGGTTCCTTTACCCACTAGACCTCAGGTTTCCCATAGCAGTGTCTCACATATCCAGATCCCTAAAACAGTTTAATCTTGGTGCAATAGCTAAATAACAAGATAACAACCCAAGCTGGTGCCTGCAAGGAGGGACGTGGACAAAGGAAACCCTGGGCTTTTATAGCCTCACAGTAAGTGTGCCAAAGTCTGGAGTCATTGGCTCCTGTCCTGTCTCCATGCGTTCACTCCGCAGTTCCCTGCCTCTTGCCTCAGGCTTTGGCTTGGCCTCCTGCCCTCCAAGGAGCTCAAACTCCAGTTCACACTGCGGGTGCCCACTGAGCTACCTGCACCAAATGTAGCCTCAGCATTCCTAGAGATGTTCAATGCCCCAAGTCTTTCAGTGTTTGAGAGGCATTTGGACAATGCGCTTTATAACATGGTTTAATTTGATCAGCCCTGAGGTGGTAAGGCAGCTGAACTTGATGATCCTTGTACTTCCCTAACAAATGAATAGTTCTCTCTTTTCTCTTTTCTCTTCTCCTTCTCTTCTCTTCTCTTCTCTCTTCTCTTCTCTTCTCTTCTCTTCTCTTCTCTTCTCTTCTCTTCTCTTCTCTTCTCTTCTCTTCTCTTCTCTTCTCTTCTCTTCTCTTCTCTTCTCTTTTCCCTTCCCTTCCCTTCCCTTCCCTTCCCTTCCCTCTTCTCTTTTCCCTCTTCTCTTTTCTCTTTTCTCTTTTCTCTTTTCTCATTATTTGTTATTATTAACTTTGTGATATCTCCTAGAATATTTAGCCACCAATTTGGTAATGCGGTGCCCATGCATATAAAAAAACATGTCTTCTGCTCCCAGCAGCTCTATTCTTGCTAATTCATGTTGAAATTAGTAGGAAGAAGTCACTAAGATTACAGTTGTGTTAGAGGTAAAATCTGGGCCATCATGCTCAACCAAAACAAAAGCAGTGCAAATTGAGAATGTCTTTCATCTTATCTTTTGTTTGTCAGTGCTAATTGGCTCCCTTTCTTTTAAGAACAGAAGTGTAACAGAAGGGGTTCCAGCTGCATATGCTTTACGTGTTGACTACTAACCACTAGCTCTTGGGAGAGGATTTATGGATTTTAGCACCTCTCCAGTCCACAACTTTCATTTGAGTTGGCCAGAGAAATAGATAGAATTGTAATGAAAAAGAGGAACATGTGGTAGCAACGTGTGCTTGATGTTGTTATGTTTGAACTCAGGGATGTTTGCACCTACTGTAATGCTGCTGGGGACTGGGAGGCTTTCCAAGTGATGCTCCAACTCTTTGATGTTATGACAATAAAATGCAGATGACAAAGAGGCATTCCAGGAAAAGGACACCCCTGGAGCTGGTGTCTTCTTATTGCAAGTAGCTTAGACATTACTGCAAATGGGAGAAAATTTGAACATTTCTGCTTAAGGATATCTCTGGGAATCTTGCTGAAAGTGGGAAGGTGGGATCCAAACCACACTTTCATGATCAGCTTGCTGTGTATGGACCAGCACAAAATCTGTGTCCAGTAGAAGAGATAAATACAACTACAAGATTTCTGGACAACAATGCCTGTCATAACCTTTTGTTCTGTCTGGTTCCTTGTATGTGTACAACACTCAACTACTGTGTGTAATCATTCATTTAGATTGCAAGTACTTTGAGGAGAGGAACCACCTCTTTGCTTTGCAGCTGAGCTGTACCTGGCACAGAAGGGTGTTATTGTAAACTGGACCTCTAGCCAGCAAACATGTAAGCTAAAGGGACAGAGCAGGGAGGTGATGCTGCTCTCCAGGCTCCAGACCTTTGTCATATTCAAGCAACTATTTCTTCTTGATTCTTGGGTGGTGAAAGGTAACCACTCCTGCTAAAAATCTACTGGCAGTTCAAGCTAGGGATGCTCCTTCTGTACTATGTCCTTCCCAAGGTCCAGCTGAGCAGGGGCACGGGGCAGAAAGCAATGCAGCCAGAGTATCAGTATGCTCCACCAGGCTTCAGTGGACTCCTGGTTCCTTGGAGTGGCTGCCAGCCTCCAGAAGCTAAATTAGTTTCAAGGAGCTCAGGGCTGCAGTTTGCTGACTCAGCCCTCAGTAGATACTCAGCTCTAAGTGATAAAAATGACAGAGATCAACTGTCTCAGAGCAAGGAATCTGTGACCAAGTGGGATTCATCCTAAAGCTGCGATTTCTGTAGGCAGTTGGTGGAGGTCAGGGTAACTTCAGACTCTGTGGTGTCAGCTCTTCTGATTTCACTTTCTTCTCCTTCCTCTCAAATCAATCTGCTTCTACAGAAACCTGGTGCAAAAACATCAGACAAATTGTTCAAATTGCAGCGCTGAGCCTCCAGAATAATGAATATACCTTCCAACTTGGCTAAGGGATATATGCAAGTCTTTTCTCAAATGAACAGGCACATCAGTGCATCTGTGTACTTTGTAGGTACTCTATGGACAAAAAACACTTGTCCATAAATGGACAAGTTAAAGAACGCCAAAATCCATAGAACCATGGAATGGTTTGAGTTGGAAGCAACCTTAAAGAACATCTATTTCCAACTCCCCTGCCAAGAGCAAGGATGACTCCCACTAGACAGGTTGCTCAAAGTCCCATGAAATCTATCCCTGAGTCCAGTGACTTCCTTAGTGGTTGGTAAATTACCTTGAACTATTTAAGAACATTCAAGCTAAAGTTTTTCAGGGCAGAAAATGTTGTCGGACATCTCTAATTTCTAATCCCAGCCTCACTGCTGATTTATTGGGTACCATTAGATGCATTGCTTGACCTTCCCAGGCCAGTGAACCAGCCTGTGAAAGGGAGTTAATATTTATTTGCCTTCCTTCCAGATTGTTACAGTCTTTATTAATTACTATTTGTAAAGCACTTTCAAAATCATGTAAAGAATTCATGCTATTCCAGTTTCTATTATCTTTTTTATGGGTTTGAGTAATTTTTTTAATTGAGCATGACATCAGCTTTTGTACATCAAAGTTTTCATGTGATTGAGTCAACTTTGTTTTAAGAAACTGATGCTCTTAGACAAGAAGCAGGTTCTCCTGATCTACAGTAGCAGACTGCATGCATTTCCAGTCCAGAGCAGTGCACAGTCATACAGGGTCATCTCCCCCATCTTCAGCATCATTCTGATTTGGAGAATAAATGGGAGCACACATGCAAGCAGTTACCTTGTTCCAGAGGTCATGAGATAACCGCATAAAACTCAGCAGGTTTATTATTTGGCATATTCACCATAGGAATATCTTTTTTTTTGAAAATGTGCACTGAGTTGCCTTAAATTGATTTAGTAAATCAGTTTACTGATAGCAGGGAAATAGCTGGGGTTTTAAAGTAAGGGAATTTAAAAATACAATTGCATCAGTTTAGCTAGATTGGTTCCTAAGCTGATTTTGTTGCTCCATGTGTGGGGGTTTTGGGGTTTCAAAGTTTCCAAATGAGTAAGTAAAATTTCAGTTTTAGAATTATGGTGAACTAAATTTTTCACCTCTGTAAGAGGGCTCACTTTATTCCAGGTCTCTCCTATTACATTGCTCAGATACAGCCTGAAATAGTGAAACCATGGTCCTGTTTAAGTCACATTACTTAGACTGAACAAAAATTTTATAACTTCAAGGCTTGCATGTGTTTTTAGCCTAATTACTGCAACAGAGACTTTGTTTATATAACAAGACATGAATATAAAATGACAACTCTCAAAGTACTCTGTTGTATGAATTTCGCTGCAAAGTTAGCAGACAGTTCAAAGTATCAACACTGCATTATGAACCATATTTTTAAATAAAGCTTTAAATTTGTTTAAAGTGGTAGTTTAGAGAGGCTGCAAGTCCTCAGTGTCCCTGGGTTGTAGGAACAGTGTTAATAAAACAGGAAGAAAGACTCCAGACTTTTTTCACATTGCATTCAGCAGCTTTGGCATAGCTTTCTCAGAAACACCAAAAACACAAACTTTCAGAGAAAAGAGATAAGAAAGGGTTACACTTTCCTGTGGGGTTTTTATTTTTTTAACCTGCTTTGGATAAATAGATAATTTCATCCTTCAGCTTATCTCTTTGGAGTCTTTAAAGAAAAAGAAGAAAACTATTGTACAACAAGTATGATTTTTACAGAGTGAAAAAAACCATCAGGGATGAGCAGCAAAAACAGAAAGAAAATTACCTCATTCCTCCAATCCCAGGACAGTTTTCCTTTTGTTAAATTTTATTTCACTGAGGGAAACTGGGAGGTGTTTCTGGTTTGATTTTTTTCTGTTTGGTTTTGGGTTTAGCTTTTGTTCAATTCATCAAGGTAGCTTGAAAGCTGCACCCTGAGACTCTGGGAAAACCAGCTTGTAAGCGACACCGCTTGCTAAAAAATACTGCATGGTTCTGTTTTCACAGCTGCTGGAGCCTGACATGGAGGTGATGCTTTTCCTTCTGCATCCTGTTTTGGGGATGCAGGAGAGGCCAGGATCTTTCCCCCCAGCAGATTCCCATCCCTGATCCAGGCTCAGTGAAGCCAAGGGGATGAAATGGAGGTGTTTGCAAATAAACCTCTTCCAACTTGCCTAAAAATTTGTTGAGCATCATTTGTAATGTTTATTTCTTTCCTCCTGTTGGCCCGTTCAGTGCCCGGATCCATGCAGAGCAAGCATCTCCCTCCCAGCTGAAGGACTTGCCAAATGCTAATTGACTGTTAAAAACATTCACATCAGGGTACAAACGCAGTGCAGCTTTGCTGGCAGGGACTAGCAAGTTACTCCTCAGGCTGCTGCAAGCCAAGCTCCATAGGTCTGGCAACATGATGCCCCCACTTGAGTGGTAGAATAAACGTGGCTTTGGCTTTTTGAAGTGCTTTCCACTTCCTCTCATGTACTCAATTCAACATTCTTTAATGAATAACCTTTTCATAATTCTATTTCCTAATTGCACCTCAGTCCATCAGCCATGAAATAAAAAAAGGTTCCCCCAAAAAATTGCTTGACAAAGATTTTTTTAGAAATAGTTCATGCCCACTGTTGCTCCTCTGTGATTTTTGAATCCAATCTGAAAGCCTCACAGTTAATTTTAAGAAATAATTTTTAGATACTTTTTTCACCTTCCTTCTAACCATGTACAAGGTGCATCAAGTCTGGCTTTGGCCAGTCAGAGTGTTTCAGATCCCAGTTCTCATGCAGAAAAGCACATGATCAGCTCTGCTGAAACCAGTGAGCCTAATCTCGTGCATAAACTGGCAGTGCGAGTGTCATACAGCAGTACCCAGCATGAATGTGAGAGGCAAGGATGAGAAAACTTTCTTTGCCTGAAGCACACGTTTGGCATTGCAACCAAAGAGACAGTGCGGAAAAACACAAAGGAGCAAAAGCAAGAGGTCGTCAAATTCTTTCCTTTCTTACTTAACACCTCTTTTTCGGGTGTGTGCATAGTAGATATATCCCTGTGGTACTTGATAAAATCTCCATCTGTAACAAGATGTGAAGTTTCAACACTAAACTAAGAAAACCACCAGAACCTTATCCCAACATCTTTACATCCAGAGGATGAATATTTTCCTTATCAAGGTAGCATTTTTTTCCCCACAGCTCTGGAAGGCTGTCTGTTGTCCAACACTAACACAGGTAGAAAAGCCACTTGGCTGGAGGTAGCTTAGGGTGAAATAAGAGACCACAGGCAGTGATTCATCTGCCCTGCTCTAAATGCTGAAGAGTCAAAAAAAGATGATGTGCTGAGTGCTGTGGCACTGTATGTATTTCTAGTAGACTAGACTCAGTCCATGACTGGGCTCTCCACGTTCCTTGGCTTGCATTAGGCATTAGTCAGGTTAGCAGAGATGCCAAGACAATTTATACGGGGATGTGTCAGAGAAACTGCTTTACAAATAGTTTATTTAATCATGTGAATTTATCCAATCTGTGCATTTGTTGGGATAATAACTGATTTTTTAAAAAAAGAAAATTAGTATGTATGGCCAAAATATGTGAGTGCTAGAAAAGCACCAACAAAGATAAATCTGTTTAAAAAAAGGGATGGGTATGATTTCAGTATACATGAGAACAATGTGCAAAGAAGCTGAGCTTGGACTCCTGTCTCTGACACTTGCTGTTTCTCAGGTGAAGCCTATTTGGGCTGCAGATTTTAGGTTCAAGAAATGAAACTGATTCTATTTTTTGCAGTTATTTTTCTGGGGTCCTTGCTAGGGAGTTGATACAAACAGATGGGGTAGTGCTTGCACTAATTTTGTATTCCATCTCTTAAAACAGCTTTGATCTTGTTACCATTGGTGGAATCTCCATTATCCTGCACTTTGAGCGGGCTCCCTTCATCACCCAGGAGCACACGCTATGGTTGCCGTGGGATCGCTTCTTTGTGATGGAAACCATAGTGATGAGGCACGAAGAGAATGAGATCCCAAGCTGTGACCTCAGTAACTTCGCCCGGCCCAACCCTGTGGTCTCTCCATCTCCACTCACTGCTTTTGCAACTTCCTGCTCAGAGAAAGGTCCTATTGTTCCTGAAATCCAGGTATGAACCGTCTGAGCTGAGGGACAATAGCTCATAAAATCATAGAATGGTTTGGGTTGGAAGGGATGTTAAAGATCATGTAGTTCCAATCCCCATGCAGGGGACACCTTCCTTTAGACCAGACTGATCAGAGCCCCATCCAACCTGGCATTGAATTGGGATTGGGGCATCCACAATTTCTCTAGGCAACCTCTGCCAGTGCCTCCTCATCCCCATCTTCTTTCTGTGCTTCTTCTGACAGCTTTGAGCTACACAAATATATCTATTCCCCTGCTTTCCTAACAATAAGCATTCCTCATTTGTTACCCTATTTTTCAGACCTTTGACAGGAGTGCTCACTCGCTTTACCAGGTTTCTTTTCCCTTATCCCTGAGAGGTGGAGACAAAGCACTTGTGACTGACAGCATGTTAGCTGGGACCCTTGTGTGACTGACAGCAAGCCCTTGGTCAGCCCTTTGGCATTCAACATGCCCAGCCAGCTGATGCCCTTCCTCTGCTCTAAGGCCTGTCTTCTTTTCAGGAGCAAATTCCACCCACTGGGCACTAGGAACCTTGGTGGTGGAGTGTTGGAGTGAACTTTCTCATCGTTGGAAGTCATAGCCCCCCCTCTGCACAGATGCTGAGACATGCAGTCAGCCAGCAGATGGCTGAGAAGGGGCCAGCCTGCAGAGCACCTCAGTTTTATTGCGTTTCTTGACATTTGGAATAGATGAGCAGAGGGAGAGGGTTACCTTTAATTTCTCATCTCCATTTTCCTTTTTTTTTTTTTTTTTNNNTTTTTTTTTTTTTTTTTTTTTTTTGAGGAAGTGTGAGTCAGATAAAGAACCTTAACAATCTGCTAGGACTTCAAAGTATTTTGTCAAATGGAAAGTTGTGTCTTAAACTGAATAGTCCAAAGAACCAAATTATTAATTTTCCTTAAAAACACCATTTCTCTTCAAACATATGGATGTAGCAGCATGCAACCTTTGCTATCTTGGACATGCTGTTCTCTGGATTTTATATGCCAGCATGTCCTGAGTATTGCTTTTAGTGACAATAATCTTCCAAGGTGGAAATAATAAGAAGTGTAGAGACAAATTGTGTGCTTCCAGCATGACTCCACTGGGGTTGCAGTACCATTAATGAGGAAAGAGGTAACTTCATACCTTCTAATTTTAATAAACCGGGTGCTAAACCCAGCGACAAATAGAGGTAGTGGTCTCTTTATCTTTCCCTCTGGACCCAGTCTTATTATCCTTTCTCACACTAATTTCCAATTACAAGTCACCATGTTTGTCCCAGCATAATTGCTAATTAAGTTCTGTGTCTTGTAAAGTCCTTTATGGTATAAATTCTTGGTTCAGAATCTTGGTTTCCACATCTTTTTATTATATAAACAAACACCATGAAAGGTAATGGTCAGTGCTACCTGGGAAAGATCAAATATCTCATACAGTGCAACCATGATCATAACCTCAGTCATTATTTGGTACCACAAACACCTTCCAGAAGACCAGGCTGCTCAGTGCCCCGTCCAACCTGACTTGGAGTGTTTCCAGGGATGGGGCATCTACCATCTCTCTGGGCAACCTGTGTCAGTGTTTTACCACCTTCATCAAAGATATTTAGTGCCATTTGAAATGTCCTGATGATATCCTACTTGGCCTCCAACTGCCAGTCCAGAATGATCTCCCTATCAGTGTCCTGCATTATGTCTCCTGAATCCTTGTGAATGGCAGATCACTTGGACAGCACTAATCCCACTAGACATAACCTATAGTTATGGAATCTAATATATAAGGAAGAGTAATTTTGATTGTAAGATTATAAGGAGTTCATGTGCAGTTGTCTGGATATGTGCCAAATATCCCATTTAAGTGGATAGTAATCCAATCAGTACATTAGTGGAGCCTGCACATCACTTAAGCTGACCACCCTGAAGCCTTCTGGTTCTCACTGATGGTATCAGTTAGATTCCACTGACTAAAGTTGATGTTTACATACCTACCTCACATGAGAATATTTATAAGTTGACATCTGGATTTAGATGCCTTAAACTGGAATTGATACCCACTCTTAAGTTTACAAGGCAACACCAACCTTCTCAAAAGTCTGTCTGTATCTGCTGTTAGCTGTAGGGAAGACCTAAAAGAGCAGTTCAGAGGAGACACCTAACTTAGGTTCTTAAGTTAAGATGAATGATGAAGACAGTGCTTTTCCTGTGTGCCATATGTCTGAGCTAAAACCTGTAAATCAATATTCCACCTCAAATATTGACAGCTGAAGGTTAGCAGAGTTTGTGGTGCAGGAGTTTACAAGAGAATCTGATTTGTGGCAGAGTCCTGACTGTTCAGAAATGGACTACTTTTCATTTCTATATTGGATGTATATACGATAAAAAAATAACCTAGCTGTCCGTTCCTGCAGCTACATTTTATAATACACAGTTCTCAGTAGGGAAATGTTAAATATAAAAGGTGTGAGCACATAGCTGGGAGGAGGTGACAAGCAGATAACAGGGCTGGTAGGAGATTTTGACAAGTGGGTAGATAGGAACCTCATGAGCTCCAACAAATAAATGCAGAAATGAATGCAGTGCTCTCTACCTGGATGCATTCAAAAAACCTAGTAGTGCATTTTAATATTTGATTCAGGTGCCTATAGACAAATTTGGGGCCATTCAGGATGCCCTGAAGTGTCCCTTCAGGCCTCCAGCTGTAGCTTCAGAAAGGTCCATGTCAGAATTGTCATGCCCTTGCAGAAGTTTTGGATACCGTAGAACATTTCAAAAGCACTAGATGTCATGTTAAGGTCCCTGAATCAGACTCTAAATGGTTTACTGTTTTAAAATTCTCTCTGAGCATCTTACAAAAAAAAACAACCCAGAAACAGACATTGACTGTTCCTTGCCTGTCTGCTGGCAGAGTAAAAAGTAGCTGTAAGAGACATGTGTAGCCCAGCACAAAATAACAAGATTTCCTACCTTGTCTCATGCAAAGAGTAGAAAAATTGCTACTAAGACAAGAACAGATCAACACCACATAGCCAAGAGAACATGACAGTGAAAATTGCTGCCCTGTCTAAATCTCCAGTAAGCCTGAAGAAGCAGCTCTTCTGCCTGCCCAGCTTTGTGGCTGGACCTCTTTAAAAGAGCAGATTATATTGGTTAGTCTGGGATAAACTCTTAAGAGTCTTGCACAAGGCCTGCAGTCATAGCATATGAATGTGTCTGGGCCAAACAGCAATTATCAAATACAAATAAGGGCACAATTTTGTTCTTGTTACTTCTAGCACATTCAGATTATTTTAAAGCTTGTTTTCCCCCTTTTCTCCCACTGATATCCTATTAAATTGTACACCCCCTCATCAGTGCCTTGTTTTGTTGCTAGTTTGTCACCACTTACAAACTACAAATATATTTTGATTCACCCGAGTTACTATTTGAAGCTCTCTTCAAGCAGACAGCTTTAAACACAGCCCCATGTGCTGCTCAGTGCCTTGGCAGCACTGGGCTGGCCTTTTCTTTGGAATGGTAAACAGCAGAGATAGATCACAACAGAGAGAAATAATTACTTTTGACAAGAATCTGAAACAGACTTCCAAATAGTATCTCCATGACAATTATTTTTGCCTGTTTTTATCCTAATGGGATTACATATAAAGACAGATTTGATACAAGGGACTGCCTTTACTGCAGTTTGGCTCTGGTTGAGCCTGAGCCCCATCCAGCTTATTGCTGATCTCATAAAATGTATTTTTAAAATCTTGGGTTTTCCCAATTCTGTCATATTTCAGCCTCCTAAGCACTGAGATATGTAAATTAAAAAGACTGCATTAGAGAAGGTAAATATTTATGAGCACAGCGCAATGTGGCTTTAACAGCTGGATGTGTCCGTTTTCAAGTGCTGCAACGCTCAGAGCCTTTTAGTTATCAGTTGAAAAAGTGTTGGGCCTTGGATGGCATCTCAGAAGAGGTGCTTTTCAGGGGCAGATTACAAGATCTGTCATTCTTGATAACACTAACCAGAAAACCTGTAAGAATGGAGCAACTCACTATGCCAGGGAAGTTTGCGGCTCCCACATAGAAGGAGCTGGGTATAGGAGGGACATAACTTGGAAGGCACGAGGACCATGGAATCCTAGAATCTCCTGAGTGGGAAGGGACCCACAAAGATTACTGAGTCCAGAATCTGGCCCTGCACAGGGCACCTCAAGAATCACACTGTGATAGATGTGATCCCTTCCTGATCTCTTGACCCACCTGCCTTTAAGCTTCCCAGCCCTTAATATTCCTAAAGATGAATATTACTAGGGGAGTGTTTTCCAAGCTCATTTACAGTCCAGCACACTGAAAAACTTCAGAAGTGGCACAGGAGAGAACTGTACCAGCTGTGACCTTTTAACACATCCCATTAGCAGACCAGGCTTTCCAGCTCACTGATAAGCTTCTACCTTCATTTTTTAATCTTCACCAGAGGTTGCCGACTTGTGCCAAAAATGTCCAAGTTGGGTGCTTACCCAAGAGTGAAGTTTTCCTGAAAGTGGCAATTTTTTTCTCCTAAGATTTTTTTTTATCAGCATTTTGCTTGGAAAGATCAGCACAGTGTCATGGATATACTTGTATCATTTTCCATAAACTTTCCAGGCATTTCTGCATTTAAAAAAAAATAATAATAAAAAAAAGAAGGTAAAACAAAATTTTAAGCTCTGGTGACACTTTAGCAGGTAAATTAGCTGAAAATCCCATTTTTATAGAGACTTCTCTGTTCTCAAAGCAGAAAAAACTTTCCCTGATGTTTCTTCAGTCTTTTCTGAAGTTTTGTACTGTAATGGGTACCTGTTAGATAACTGTCCCAGTCAGTCAGAAATACCCACACTTACGGCTGGGGGAGAAGCAACTCACTTAGGGTACAAAGGAGCTTGGAAAAGAAAGAGAAGGAGGAATGCAAGGGAAGAGAAAGAGGAGTTGTAGGTGGTAGGTCAGGCCAACAGTTCTATCACTTAAGAAAGAAGGAAAGGAATTTTAAGCAAGTACCAAAATAAGTAGGAACAAATGTGAGGTCAGAAAATAAGGGCAAGAACACAGATTATTAAAAAGGCTAGAGGTAGATGGTAGATCAGGTAGAGAGGATCAGAGGGAGAGGAGCGGTTTGAAAGAAGTAGAAATGTGTAAGTCAGAGGAGGGAGGGTAGAATCAGGATTTAGTAATGTCTTAGAGAGAATTGCATGTTATGATCAGGACCAGGAAACATCCTTAAGGCCAGGTAGGGCGTGATATTTTACCGGGAAAAGGAAGCCAGGAGACAAAAATTTGTGGTCTCTAAAACCTATGATGATAAAAGACAGAAAATGGAAACTGATGGGCTGTAATTATCTGAGATCCTAGGTTCTTTTCTCCATGGGTCCTGGTACTCCTTTTAAGAATGAGTTACTTTGTAAACACTAACTTAATATGACGCTTTGTTCTCCTGTTCTCCCATGTAACAGAGATGGAGAAAGCAGGAGGCATTCCTTAGCTTCCTGAAATAAGTTACGTATATGATTTCATACTTGATGCCTACTAGGTGCCTTTTTAGACATGCCTGCCAGAGCTTTTGTACAGGTGTGTTTGATGAATTACAGCTTCACTGCCTTTTCCTGTCTGCTCGCTGCTGATTTAACACCTCGTGGATTGCTTTTCCACAGGCTCTACAAGAGGAGATTAACGTTTCCGGCAGTAAAATAAAAGTGAGTTACCTGAGCAGTCGCACAGCTGGCTACAAATCAGTGCTGCGGATCAGCATGACCCACCCCACCATCCCCTTCAACCTCATGAAAGTCCACCTCATGGTGGCCGTCGAGGGACGCCTCTTCAGAAAGTGGTTTGCAGCAGCTCCAGACCTGTCCTACTATTTTATCTGGGACAAGACTGATGTCTACAGCCAGAAGGTATATGGGCTCTCTGAAGCCTTCGGTAAGTGACCCCAGGGTTTGTGCCTCCTTTTAGAAGCAGCCAAGTGGCAGTGATAGACCTTGTACTAGATCAGTATGGTCTGACTGCAGACATGTGAAACGGCCCCTGCAGATTTGCTGCAGCGCGCATTCCGCAGCAGATGAATCACAGACTGGTTTGGGTTGAAAGGGATCTTAAAGACCGTTTAGTTCCAATGCCCCAGTCATGGGTAGGGATGCTACCCATTAGATTGGGCTGCCCAGAGCCCCACCCAACCTGGCCTTGAGCACTTTCAAGGACAGAGTACAAATACTTATCTATTCTCTGGCTCATGGCCCAGCACGTACATACTGAGCTGCTCCCATCGTACTCAGAGAGAAGGAATTAACTGGGACTAGAAGCATTTGGCTGCCTCTCACCTGTAGCCAAAAACTGTCAACACTGCTTTGAAAGGAATCCCTAGGACCAAGCCCTGATTGCCACTGCTCCTTGTGCCTGACCTTCAGGATTGGTCTAATCGTAGTTTCCCCTTTGTTACCCATTCAAGAATGCCATCCCATACTGGGTGTTTAGTGAGCAGGGGTGATGCAGTTCTACAGTGATTGCTTCCCATCTGTCAACACCCAGTGGACATTCAGTTACAGGTCTTCAACTGAGTCTAGACTAGACCTTTCAGGCTGCCAGGAAATTATATCAGCAAAATGGGAGAGATCCCAAATTAGCAAATACAGCTCCTGTTGACAGAAGGATGGGCCTCATAGCTCAACTGAAGATAAGTTTTTTTAAAGGAGTTGCAGGATGCCTGGTTTTCCAGGAGTAAGAACAGATGCCTTCCTCCTCTCAGTCAGGCTCATCTGCCTCCAGCAGGCTGGATGATGCACCCTGCTGAGCCTTATCCAGCTCAGAGTCCACACTTAGAAATGTGTCCTGGTAGCATATCCTGAAGAGCTCTGCGTGCATGCTCTTTAAGATACTAGATCATCAGTGGGTACTGGAGTGCTCCCTGGAACAACTCTGCAGCTCCAGAGTACCCAAGCAGGTCTGAGGACATCAGCATTCATGCCTTCAGTGATTCCCACCTCCAGAACAGTGGAAAATACTGACCTTTCATATCCTAACTTGCATCTTTTTCTGAGACAATCTGCAAAAGACTGTTTGATGGCAAATCCTGAGTTCTCTCAGTGCTCAGCACTTTTTAGAGAGGCTGGTAAACTTGTTAAGATCGGACTTTTTTTTACTATCTAGTAAAAAAAGAAAAGATGTATGTAATTGCTTTTCATTTGTGTGGAACTTGCAGTTCTGCTCTGCTTCAGCTATAAAGATTAGAAGTCATGTGAGCCAATGGAAATGGTCCTGCTTCTTCTGAGAAAATTGTAAAGGAATCATGATTCTGTCAAAAAACATGATTTTCCTTCTGCTGACATAATTTTAAGCAACTCCAGCACGTTCAGTGGAGTTACTCCTGAAAGGCTCTGATTAGACATCATGGCAAGCAAACTTGTGACATTAACAATGAGCACAAGTCAACCTGACTGAGACTGCTGCCTCTGAGTGACTCACTGCCCCATGCATGAATTGTGCAAGTCTTTACCTTCCAAGAAAGATCATGATCAAGTTCCTGAATGCACATCAAAGAAATTAGATGGGAGTAAATTTCTCTCAGCTGAGAGTCCGGAATGATTTACACTCTCAGATCATAGAATCTCCTGAGTTGAAAGGGACTCATGGAGAAGAAGTCCTAATCCTAATATCCATTCTTTTAAAATATATAATTAAAACAGTGTCTTTCAAATTACTGGCATATTCGCCTGACACCTACAGCAGCATTGACCTTTTTAAATGCAGCATAGGCTTTTAAGAGAAAAAATATTGGATTATGCATTATGATGATGACATTTTCAATTAAATTAGCAATTTTCTGGAGAAATGCTCTTACCCCTCCTCAACTGCGACTCTGTGTCTGCTGGCACTGCATTTCTGGGTTGGTAATCTAAGGAGTCTTTTGTTTCTCTCTTGTTCACAGTTTCAGTAGGTTATGAGTATGAATCCTGTCCAGACTTAATCCTGTGGGAGAAGAGGACAGCTGTGCTTCAGGGTTATGAAATAGATGCTTCCAAACTTGGAGGATGGTCCCTGGACAAACACCATGCCCTCAACATACAAAGTGGTAGGTTGTCTGTGACTCATAATGGGAATCATACAGCATTCCAAGACCTAGATGCTCCTTATCACTAAGAATTCAAGAAAAGGAAAGGAAAGAAACCTGACGAACACATGTGCTCTCGTGTATTTTACTAGCAAATTATTTCTAGGAACCTACATTTAGAAGCAATTTGGTGTGCAAAATCTAAAAGTTGGCCGTCATGAAGTAGTTGAATGTCAGCCCAACTTTTTAATGTTGTAAAAGAAGGGTATTAACAAGGAAAATATTCCTAAAATAACAAAGGGGAGCCTATTCAGATTGGAACTGTCACTAAGCATAAATCCACCCAGAGGCATCCTCCAACGTGCCAAGTATACTTGCAAAACAAGAGGCTTCATGGGTCCTCAGGGAGAATGGAAGGTTCCAGAGTCCTTGAAGACTGCTGAGGACTGCAGCAGGGAGGCTTAAAAGCTGATCAGAACATGTTCAAAATGGAAGCACTATGTCCCTTTGAATAATAGTGGTATGGGAGCAAACATCTAATTCAGCCTACATCACTGCTGAGAGTACTACACTTAGAGGGAAAATAAGCAGAGCTCCTCTAAAACTTTGCAAATGAAACATTTCTCTAGAGAATGTCTCATGGTCTTCCTGGCCCTTGCTTTTCCATGAGCTATGTAATTTCTTTTTTTTTACTGGGTAGACTGCAAATTACAGGGCAAGGAGGAACAGACAGGGCAAGTAAAAATTCATAAGATGCTGAAAACTGTATTACATTCAAAGGTAAAGACAGTCTTGTTCTCCCTACATATTTTCCATTTGCAGGAAATGTAATGGGTCTAAAATAAGCACTTAATTCAGAAAAGAGGCTCCTCATTTGAAACTATTGCAAAACAATGCTATGAAAGATGATAAACCTTCTTGCTACTTAACGGATTCCCCAGCTGGCATGCAGCATTGCCAGTTTGTGCTCCCTTTGGTTTCAGTATCCCCGTTTCTTTAATTTCCATAGTATTGTTTTCTCTTTCTCTAGGCATCTTGCATAAAGGAAACGGGGAAAACCAGTTCATTTCCCAGCAGCCACCTGTAATTGGAAGCATTATGGGCAACGGCCGCAGACGGAGCATTTCTTGTCCAAGCTGCAATGGTCTGGCAGATGGAAACAAACTCCTGGCTCCTGTTGCCCTAACATGTGGGTCTGATGGAAGTCTTTATGTTGGAGATTTCAACTACATCCGAAGGATCTTTCCCTCTGGCAATGTCACCAACATACTGGAGCTGAGGTACTCTGTGCTCAATGTGGCCATTAGAGTACTGTTCTTAAGTTCTGCACAAATCCTGTGTACACAAAACAAAAAATGAGCAAAACTCTTTTTAAAAAAAGCAAACAGCACAGCAAAACAGAGAAAAAGCTGTCTGGATCTGCCTCTTCTGCAACTCTGCTGACTTTGATTTACACCAGAGAAACACAAGCCTAGCGAGTTCTTCCAGAACTGAGTTACACGCCAAAAATATTGACACTTTTCTGTGCTGCTAAATCAGGCTGTGCTGATGTCTGCCTTTTCCTGTAGTCAGAAACCAGTGGGAAAGCTGAAAATTAATAAGCTTTCTCTGACATAACCTAAACTTGGAAGGACACAGCACTGATGATGATATGTAGAGGTGAATCAGGACTGATAATCACTCATAATTAAGACAAGATGATCACTCTAAGTAGTCACAGACTGGGGTTTTCTAGTGTTTTGTGAGGGGACAACTATAGCAACCCCTTCAGTTTCCAGCTGAGCAGCAGTGTCAGGCTAAGCATGCAGATGGGAAGCATCTAGAAGTAAATGCAGAGTTTCCTTTTAACACCAGAAAACAGAGGAAAAAATATACCAAGAGAAATAATGAGGAAGGGGCAGGAACATCCATTAAAAATGATTAAGCAGAGGAGAAAATATGATTTGTCACACATTCTGATAAAATGGAATAAATTGTGACTGAAGCAAATTTCAAATTGACCTCACTGGGGATATTTTTCCTATCTAAAATTTCTACAACAAATAGAAGCATCCACTTCAAAGCAGTGGGTCCTGGTTTTGAGCTTTGCGTGGCCAGACAAGCCTCACTCCAGGAAAGTCAGATAGAGTTAAGGGAGTATTCTTCAGAGTCTTCTATGCATGACAGCCTGAACTCAGTTCCTGAGAAGTCAGTATGAGGATAGCCTGGTAGGATGGTTCAATATTCTCATTTACCTCTCAAAATCTGGCCTGAAAGTGAGAATCTTCCCAAAAATAAGACTCTCCCTCCTCGGTTTTAACATCCCCTGCTGCTGAGGACAAACATAGTACTGCATTTCAGCAAGGACTGCAGCCACATTTGTGCAAGATCTCCTTAGTCCCTCATGCACAAACATGCCATAGTCATTAGACCTTGCCAAAAGTCTTATTTGGCACCCAGAACCATCCTTATGGATCAGGGTGTATGGAAAAAAACAAAACATCCAGACAGCCACCAGAAGGCTGGCACTTAACTGCATGGCTGCCTTGGTATGTGCACGTCAGGGGGCTGGGGCACCTGTCAAGTAAAGGAAGAGCCTCATATTTGCTATTGCGTTCCATGATACATGAGAACATAATATCTCTCACGTTTGTAAGGTGGGAAGCTGGGATAAACCTTCAGACCTGGTCCTCATTAGAGTGTAATACCCTTCCAGTGCCAGAAAGTTATTTTAATGACCAAAGGTGAGATTTCCAGAAGAGCCTAGGTGAGCCCAAATCCCATTGCAACAGAGTAGGATTAATATCTCTTTCCCAGAAGTACAATTTTGAAAACCCAATCCCTGTTTCATTGTCAGTGGAAATACCAGACCAAACAGAGGTTTTCCTAAGTATTTCCTCATTGGGGAAGAGAAAATTGGAAACCTTGACAGAGTAACCTGGCTGGCTGTTGTGCAGAGCCACAAAGTTAAATTTACTCCAGAGTTAAATCTGCTGCAACGATTGCTGCTTCATCTGTGCAAACACTCAGGTTACTGGATCTAATAAACATTTCTTTACTCTGGTGTGCTATAAAGTAAGTGAGTTCAGATGTCGGCTGGCTAAAAGCTGTGGAGGAAAGCCATTGCTTTTGGACTAAGTGGAGTTTGCTTGTGTCTTTTCAAATCAGCATCTCCTTTGAGATTAACACCCTCACGCTTTGGTTCCAAGGTTTGTTTGCAGGGGTGGCTTTGGAGAGTAGTGTTCTGGAAAGCAAATGCATTGTGGGTTGCAGAGAGCTGCAGCTGGGTGTGTAACTTAGACTTATGAAAAGTCCAGCTCGGCATAATTTCAGTCCTCTGGGCTGGAGTTCACAAGGTTACAGCAATGAACTGCCACCCACAGCTGTGCAACTCTTAAGTTACCTTTGTAAATCACAAGGTGTTGCTTTGACTGAGGGTGAAAAAAACTGTAAAGATATCTGCATCTACATCTATTTAGCTCAGTGCTGCATTGAATGATAGATAAAGTCTGATGGTCCTATCTCTCGTGTGAGTGAGTAACTCCAAGCAGGTGAGATCACACTTCCTTTGTGATATGCAGCAGTACATAAGTAAGCTCACTGCCAAGTAATATCCAATATAAAATAACATCAGTGTCATTATTTATTATTGCATTGTATGATACAGTTACTGTCAAGTTTTCAATCTGCTAATAATGCATCAAACTGAGCTGCTAACACCTCATTCTTTCTTCTATTCCCTGCTTTCCTGTCTTCTGTCAGAAATAAAGATTTCAGACATAGGTAAGCCAACCAGTGGAGAATTCTTATGCTGCTCCCTGTCTTGTTGCATGTTGTTACACAGTGAGCCACAAGTGCCATTTCCAGATGATTCAATAGCAAATGAAGCTGGCATGATTAAAACTGGCATAGGCAATCAGTCATCAGAACTGGGAGCCATTAATCACAATGTGAGCCATGCAAGCTTCTGCATGAGCTGCTGTAGCTGGAGACAGGGGAAGTACAGGCAGGAGAAGCAGGGTAACAGGAGGAGGAGGGGGGAAGAAAAATGGGTGGGAATCAACCAAGAAAGTAGAATGGGAACAGCATCAGAATACAGATCACTGAAACAACTAGAATGGAAACATAATTCTCATACATTGAAAAGCCTTCATTTGAGTTTGAGGGGTTTAACAGGCATAATGAAGATCCCTTTGTGCCCCAGCATCACCCACCCAGGGAAGTTAGTTCTTGTAATATTTTTCGGTCTGAGCTTTCATAGAGAGCTTTGACACATGAAAGTCTGTCAGGCTCAAATGGGAGGTAGTGCAACTCGGAACCTTAGCCAGGAAATGCAATAAAAGAGTAATGACAAGAAAACAAGATAAAAGAGAGACTCCTAAATTGGAGCTTTGTCACTAAGAATATTTGTCACCTGGGTTCACTGGAGTTTCAGTGGGTTTGATCCAATCAGTTGCATTCCAGAAGATGTCAACTTGCTGTCACTGCCTGTGTTTGCAAGGAATTCTCTCACTCTGACAAGTTTCCCATCCTTCTCCCTGGTTGCTTTTCTAAATCAGAAGCTTAGACTGTGTGGAGTTGGAATTTTTTTGTATGTGTGTTTAGTTTTCTTTTGCATTTGGGAGTGGGGATTTTTCTTGCTACATGCTTTTCATTTACTATTTCTTTGACTTCATAGAGGCTATGCTGAACCAGAAATGTTCTTTTATCTGCATGCCTGGAAATAAAATGGAGTAGAAACTGATTTTTTTAGCCTCTTGCCAGAACAATAATGAAGGGCTGAACTTCACAGTATAACAGACTGGCCCAAAGCATCTATTAGCAGGGCTGGGAGGTTGGTACCAAAGACCTTTTCACTGATTGTCCTCATCAGGCTGAGTTCCAGCCCTGCAGGTACTCTTTCACATTATTTGAAGGCTATAGAAAAATTCATTTCTCTTTGGAACAGCCAGGTTGTATCTCTATTGCCCAAGAAATACACAGCCAGTAAAGTGCATCTGCTTTGACAGTGAAGGGCAGCAGCTGGATGAGAAGAGGGTTTGTGTATGAAAGCAATGACTGAAGCAAGATCCATGGACTGGCCACAAATGCTGCAGACTGGCAAGCAGAGTTGGCAGGGCTTCAGCCTTTAGGCATTTCCTAAGAACTAAGAAATTAAGTGAAAGAAATCCAAAACATGCCTGTTTCAGTGTAGCCCAGAGGAGATCAGGGAGGGAGGAAGCAGGTGAGAAGCTCCAGATCAAATACGCCCATCTGTGACTGCACTGAAGGAATCACCGATCTGTTAGTGCCTGTTCTGTGACACTTGCTTTAGTACTTCTTGCTAGGAAGTCTCTCTGCTCCTGACCCTCAGGGAAATGAGTGAGTGTAGTCTCAGCTAAAGCTCCAGTGCTTTGAACTGCAAAAGGTGCTAAGCTTGACACCAGTGACCAGCAGTGGTGCAATGGGTGAGATCCACAGGGCTGAATCTTAGCGGTTGGGTAAAGCTGAAATTCATATGCTAAAGCTGCCTCAGTTCAGGGGAAAGGAATTCCTCCCCAGTATGTAGGTTGTGGTGAGCTTGATCTCCAGAGGTTCTGGAGCTACCCACTAAGAAGCTTGGCTTTACAGCTCTGTGTGCATAGCCAAGGTCTAACTCTGCAACAGCCTAAATGAGGGATGTTAGCTAAGCCAAAAAGCATCACCAAATCATGGTGCCTTATCTGCAGGAATGTGGAGGGCAATGAGGCATTTCTGTCTTGCAAATATACAAAAGGTGGCCATACTTAAATTTATTCTTCCTTTTTTGTTTCCGTTCATACTGTAGAGAGAAGTCTACAGTTAGTGACAAGGAGAAGTATCTCAGCAAACAGCCCTAGGATCAGATAAAAGGTCCCTTGCAGTTTCTGGCTTGGCTTATGGCATTGTTACAAAGTTTTATTGTCCAACGCATCGCAGTAGAAGAGCTTTGGGCATCACACACAAATTGCAAACGCTAAAAGACCAAGTGTAAATTCAGCTCAGTGTACTGTGAGGCCTCCTTTGCTATTAATCTATTGAGTCTCACCCAGGGAAAAAAGACCAGTACCTCACACAAGCTACAATTAAATCCTCTGGTTCTGAGCTGCAGAAGGCTTAACATGGAGCCATGGAAACACAGCCCCACTGAACAAAAACCTCTTGGCTGCAGGAATTTGGTAGTTTTTTAGTCACTAGCAAGTGTTCATGGCCAGCAAGGCTCAGAGGGGAAGTGGGTAGCTGGCACAGAAGAAGAGGTGGTTTTGTGTCATTAAACGGAGACATCAGATCCAAAGAAGCCCCAAGGGTTTACCCAGGTCAGTGGTTGTAGGTAGCTAATTTTGGTGGTGTGACTGCTCTGTCTGTTGACTACAGTGGAAGCCAGAGCTGTACAGTTACCAGTAACAGAAGTTGTCTTTTGAGGAGGTGATAGATGCCCTTGCATTTGGGAAACTAAAATAGAGTTCATCTTGTAAGACAAATGTTGAAAATAGTCAGACTAGTCCTACCCCAAAAAGCGATATTTTTCTCCTCTGGTTGTAAAGGGAATTAAGGCAGCCAGCTCTCATGTGAGCATCCACTTTGTAACCATCTAAAGCTTGGTGACATGAATCCTTTGGCATTTTACAGAAACCAGTAAAAAGGTGCATTCTGCTGTGCTGATATTTTGTAGGGAAACTGCTGAAAAAAAGGACCATCTCCCTTTTCTCATGTCCATTCCTTAGAGACTGGCTTCCCATTCTGGAGCAGGAGGTTGCTTCCTAGGACTCCTCCAAAATATGGACTCTAGGCCCTAAGGCTTTGTTCAAAGCCTGTGCATATATCATAGTACAACTGAAGCAATCCACAATCCAAGCCTCATGCCTCTGCCAGCTCACTCAACTTTGTGTCCTGTTTCTTCCCTATGCCTGCGTGTAAGGAATCACATAAAACACTTTATGTCTGAATCTCTTAACGTACCTGCTGAGCTCCCTAAATGGTACTGGTACTACCCTGTCCAAACAATGAGAATGGTAAAAGGAAGAAGGCAGATGTATGGAAGAGCCCATATACAGCCCCAAACGAGTGGGATCACTGTGGACTTGGAAGATTTCCCTGTGCTTTCCCAGCACATCACTGTGTCACAAGTATACAGGGAAGCAGTATCACCTCCATTTCACTTTGGCTTGCAGAACCATGAAACTGTTCTCATTCCTAGTGACTACACCATCATGCCCACTAATACCCAACAAGAGGACCAGCCCATCCCATCACTGCAACTTCAGCGTTACTGCTTCAGGGGGTTTAAAACATCAATGTATTGCTCAGGTTTTCTTCTAAAAAACTGTAATAGCTCAAGGAGCACTCTGAATGGGATATCAGCTCTTCCTCAACAGTCATTTTTTAGTGGCAGTGCCAATAAGGGGGATAAATATTCTAAGACTACGAATAGTGTAGCTGATCAAGTCTTTTGAAGAGTAAAAAGTCGTGCCTTTTGTTTTGGACCGTTACGTAGATGAGAAATAAGAGAGGATGAAAGGGGAAAAAAAGTATTCTCTGCTTCACCCCAGACACGTTTATTTCACTTGCTGTTCAGCCCATTCCAAATTTACCACTTGGATTTTCCCATTGATTGTGGCTTTAAATAAAAAGTGAATCCCCAATGTTCCTGACTCCACTGCTCATGCATTATCATAGATAAAGGGAAGCAATCTGGGAGATTTTACATGACCAGTGTATGTTTATTTAAGCATCTTTCACCCTGAAGGATCTTAAAGGACCAAAAAAACCTCCAGTGTATAACACTGCAATTCATGCAAGGGCAGAGCATGATACTATCTCTCTGCAGTGCTGAAAACAGTTGGCAGAGGCCAGGGGGGTAAATTCCAGCTTGTTAACAGATTGTTTCAGTGTCTATTCTATACAAAAGCTGGGAATAGAAAATTGTTTTAAGAGCTCTCTTTTTTACAGAAGACTGTAGTCAATAATAAAATCCACCTGAGTGAGGCTGTGCAATCCAAAAAATAAATCACAACAATGGTGCTGGGAGAGGGGAGCAGGAATTTCTGTCTGTCCCCATTTTTCTCCATCTCTGGGTAAGTCATTTGCCTTTGCCCGTCTGCACATAGCCTGCTCTAAAACTCAGGGAAAATTATTTGTGCTTGCCAGTCAAAGATGGTAAAGGATTACAAAGTGCCATTAAAACTGTCCTCCTCTTGTCCACCTCTCATGCAAAATAGAGATTATGAACAGCTCAAAAGCTTACTGCCATTCAGCAGGGCTTTGTTAGGACAGTCAGCAGAAAATGCAAGGCCCTGATCAAAATGGATGATGGATTCCCACAGGGAACTTCTTCCACCAGGGCTGAAGCCACTTGCTTAGTGTGAGTGACATGCAGGTAAATGAAATAATACCTTCCCAGCCTGCTGTCATTGGGAAGGAATACAGATGGAGACTGAACTGTCAGGCTGGAGCTGTCTTGAAGGTCAGAGCATTTTATTTAGCAAGAATCAGTGTCATTTTTGGAGATGAAATCTCTTCAGACTTTAATAGGGTAAATCACAAGGGATATTCCAGAATAAATTAGAAAGGTGCTTTCCCCCCACCCCCATAGTATTAAATAATTTGAATGAAGAGCCAATTTACTGCTTTTTAAAGAAGAGAATAACTCAGTAATTTTTGCATGTCTGAAGAGGGGGTAATTTTCCTAACATAAAGGTTGAGAGCAATTTTCTAGAGTCAACTGTGATCGACACTCAAGTTTCTAGTCAACTTCTGGAACAATTCCATTAAGTGCAAAATTGTGAACTGTGGCCTAGATTTTTATTATTAATTCTTTGGACTTGATGAGTTTGGACAGCTTGTCTGGAGAAAAGTAGATACTTTTCATACTTCTTCTAATTACTACTTAGGCTTTCTTAGAAGGAAAATAAATCTGTTCAGGACAGATGTTAAAAGTCTAACCTGTTGGTTTCAGGCTTAGAAGAGATGCAGCTCAGTACAGACTAGTAGTCAACAATTTTAATAAAAGATATTAATAACTTTAGTATCTATGTTAAAATACAGGTAAAGTCCTTGCAAGACAATTGTTTGAATTTTGTCTAAACCCATCTGGTTGGGTTTTTTTTCTGTCCAGTCCTACTGGATGCTTTCCATAAAGTGGATTCTAGTTTAATAATTTCTTCAGTCTTGGGCTCATTTAATGTTGCAGTCATGGAGCTAAAAATATTATCATTCTGTCTGCTCATCCCATTTTCTCAGCCACCCTTTCTTGTGTCCAAGGAAACAGTGAGCAGAGGGTGTTCAACACGGGACTGATGTTCAGGTTCCTCAGCCTAATATCAGTTCATGCTTTACTTGGGGAAAAATGTGTCACTCAGGGAATTATTTTGTTTTTCTCATCATTGAGGTCCAGCTGAATTCAGTTGCAGGATTCCCTTAATCTCCCTGAGGGCAGGACAGAATTTTAGGGTCTTTCCTGTAGTCAGCAAGAGCACCAGATAAGCCTTGATGCAGTGATCTTGCAGGGTGTGTCTTCAAGTGCTTTATATAGGGAATCTCCTTTTGGAGTTTGTATTAGTCTTTGTTGGGAGGGCAAATTTTTTTTCATTATAATTTGTTTTATTTCCCTACTGTCCTGTGTTTTCCCTTCACTTCCTGGCACTGCACGAACACCAGTTTCAGGACTATGTCTATAACAAGTAAATTAAGCAAACACAGGCACTGGGACTCAATCTGTAGTAGTTCCTGGCATGGTTTTGGCTCAGACCAGAGAGCCCTTTCCTTTGGTTGCATCCCTCCATGCCAGAGAGCACCCAGGCACAGCGATTGCTGATGGATACAGCTTGGGATCCTGTGCTGTAACGCACCGTGTGCTAACCTTGTCCAAAACAGCACTCCTTCACTTTCCCAGTCTTTCTGCCCTGTGTGTTTTTATTCTCTAAAGTGTTTGCATTGCCTATTGACTTAAGGAAACACATCATCCAAAAAGTTAATGATGTCATACCCTTTTTTTTCAGCCACAGCCCAGCTCATAAGTATTACTTGACCACAGATCCGATCACCGGCTCCATCTACCTCTCAGACACCAACAGCCGACGTATCTATAAAATCAAGTCAACCACATCAGTGAAAGACATTGTGAAGAACTCAGAGGTCTTGGCTGGAACTGGGGATCAGTGCCTCCCATTTGATGATACCCGCTGCGGAGATGGGGGCAAAGGCACTGATGCCACCCTTACAAATCCCAGAGGTGAGGCTGCTTCTTCTCCACTGGCTTTTTTAAAGGGGGCTTTTTGAAAGCAGCTTGTTTAGTCACACTGGAGATTGCTCTCCTCACCAATTCTGAAACACATCCTAAGGGCTTGCTCCTGGAAATAAGTGAGTATGTCTCACCCTCAGCTAGTTGTGTTATGGTTCTTCAAATTCACATGGCTGAGAGGAATGCTGAACCAGAGGGGTTCAGTGATGGACACGTGTCCAGAAGGCAGTGGAATAAATCCACCCATCACTTCTATACCCATTGAGCCACTACTCCTTACCAACAATGCTTGGTCCCTCCCAGCCTAGGCAGGATTCACTAATATTCAGTTCACTGAGGCTTCCTTGGCATCAAAAAAAAGCCCTATAAGCATTTCTGTGTACAGATATATAAAAGGGCAGCAAGACTAGCATACAGCTCAAAGATATGCAAATGTTGAAACAGTGGTTTAGACATTGACATTATATATCATAGCATCCAGCTTAAATCCTGTAGGGAGTGGATACTAACTTTGATATGGGAGTGGTCTAATTCAGCTTAATTTCACCTGGTTCCAACATACTGAAACGTGATTAAAGCACAGTCAAATCAGAATAAAAGCATATAAAAGCATCACACAGCCTTCATGGCTGTGGACTAAATTGTTCAAAACAGGTTTAGCCAAACATATGCAGTCCTGTGTGTAGCCAAGTCTTCAGTCTGGCAATCTCAAGGTAACAAGCTCTGCAGATGGAGGATGTCGCTCCTCCCAGCTGTCCACAGCTCCTCAGGAAAAAAACCACATGGGGAGATAGAGATGACATGGGGGGCATAGAGATGAGGCAGAAGGCACCGTGTGTTTTCCACCGTGTTTGTGAAGAGGTCTGAGAAGGACACCCCTGCAGGAATGTTCTTTAAGATGTGGCATTTCTGCCTGTTATGCGTCATCTTCTACGCAGCTGTTCAGAGTGCAAGGAGTTATTTATAGGTTCTTGGCTTTGACATCAATGTGCTGCAGGTTTTCATTGCACTGGGGAGTGGTAGCTCCCTCCTTCCTCACCACAGCAATGGCCAAGCCTATCCCAACCTCTTTGTAAAGCAGCCCCTCAGCAAAACCTGGGGATTCTTTAACAAGTATTCCTGCCCATGGCAGTGGATTTGGACTAGATGACTTTCAAAGGCCTCTCTCAACCCAAACCATTCTGTGATTTTATGGAAAGTTATTTCGCTAAGAGCAGATAAGATTCCCAAAGAAGTTGTCACTGTCCCATCCCTGGAAGTGTTCAAGGACAGATTGGATGGGGCTTTGATCTGTCTGGTCTAGTGGAAGGAGTCTCAGCCCATGGCAAAGGTTTAGAACTAAATGATCTTTAAGGTCCTTTCCAACCCAAACCCTTCAATGATTCTGTGATTCTCAAGAAGTTATTTTTCATGATGTAGAGATGACATTGTTACTGAATGTAGGAAACCCAAACTGATTTAATGAGCTTTTGTGTCAGGTCTGGCTGTGATGTTTTTGTTTTGTTTTGTTTTGTTTTTGTTATATGTCAGTTAGTTGTTTCCTGGCAAGGATGCAGAAAAATGTATTTTGAGGACCTGTTTTTTTGCCAAAAAGCATCAAAACCCACATTTCGACCCTTGTAATAGTCAAAGAGTCCAGCATGGTTTCCAAGCACTCCAGAATCCCATGAGTTAACCATTATATTGGGCTAAAGTATTGCCAGAAGCACAGGTATAGTAAAGGAGTATACTGGTGGTCAGTTTGCAGTGTAGAATTTGTCTCACTGAAATGAGAAGGCTGACTGAAGAAAAAATGCAGTGATTTGGGCAGAGAGATTTAGGCAGTCCAGCAGATGAATCATGAGATCAGGGAATCCAGAAATCCGTAATCCAATTTTCTGCACCTCTCTGAAGTTCAATCAGTGCAAAAAAAATACCCCCACCACTTTTGTTGGTCCTCTGTTCTCCGTTGTACAAGATAAGAGGGATATTACTCATTTCCATCCATGGGTGAATGTTACAAGGTTTAGATGACTTATGTTTCTGCTTTGCTATAGTATACAGCTCTGGAGTTCAAAGTTTTCAGCACTGAAATCCTTCTTGTTGGCAACTGAAGCTCTCAGGAGGCCATTCTTCTACCTCAATCATATAACAGCAAAATTCATGCATTCCTTCCTCATAGCTCAAAAATTTCGCAAAACAGAAGTAAATTGAGGGTGAAAGAGGAAATGACATGAAGCAAAATGACAACAAGAAAATAATAATGCAGAAAGCCCACACTGCCAATAGAAAGTTCCTGAACAGTGTTCCCTGATCTGATTCTAACCTGACTTTGCAAATTCTGCTGAGGCAATGGCTGTGACAGGTGTGACTCACTTCCCAGCCCCCTCAATAAATGATGAACAGTGAAAACTCATGCTGACAATGTAATGTCACCATTGTTTATACCTTTGCAGTAGTTCATCCTAGCAGAAAAATCCAGGATATGTTCTTCCCTCATGTATTTCATAATAGTTCAAAATAAAATTGATTTATTGTGTAAGTAGCCAGTAGATCTCAAGTGACCCTCTGCTTCTGTGTCTTGGCAGGCAAGTAAACACTCATAAGTGAATGGTCAGAGGAAATTAGAAAGCTGTTCTGTAGCTATAGAGATATCAGCTGGCCAGGGAAGGACTTGGAAAGTCAGTTAAGTCAGTTTTTCAAGGATCATTGCTCTTCACAGAACTCCACATTTTAGGCCTAAAGCTTTTTTTTTTTTTTTGCTCTGAACATAATTGCTTCATGCCAAGTAGGACTTCTGTATTTTAAGGACATCTTTTAATTTCTTCAAAAATCGTAAGGAATAAAAGTCTTGTCTTTCATGATGTTTTAATTAGCTGACATTTGGAGCTTGCTGGAAAATACTGAGGTATAACTGCCTGCCAGATGAAAACCAGTAATTCATTAAGATTGAAGAAATAGTCATGAGCTTTGTCAACATATGCCTTTGTATATACCTTTAGCCTCTTGGACCAGTCAAACATCTGGTATAAGTAGGTTTTTTGGGTCTCTTCTCAGTGGAAAGAAACTAGTATTCCGGAAGGTGGTTTATTCTGTGACAGTGCACATGTCCAAGGTGGAATGAACCATGTTCTAGGGGTGCTGGTCTGGTCCTGGATCTGATAGCCTGAAGAATGAGTTTGTGCAGTGCAGTGCAGCAAGCACTGTTCAGAATGGTTCTGCACATTCTGAGCAGCAGACTTTTCCCCATTGTTTTGATCACTTCCTCCAGTTCTCACCTCAGTTTTCTTGAGTTCAGAGGGGATAATTTCATAGAATGCTTTGGGCTGGAAGGCACCTTAGGGATCATCCAGTTCCTGCCCCACTGCCATGGGCAGGGACACCTTCCACTAAATCGGGGTGCTCAAAGCGCCATCCAGCCTGGCCTTGAACACTTCCAGGGATGGGGCATCCACAGCTTCTCTGCACAATCTTTGCCAGTGGCTCACCAGCCTCACAGGAAAGGATTTCTCTCTAATTGATAATCTAAATCCAACCTGTTTTTAGTTTAGAACCATTATATCTTGTCCTGTCAATACATTTCTCTGAAGCACCTTCTGGACAGAGGTTCTTGTCTCACTCCAGTGAGGGAAGGAGAACTCCTTTTAGACCATCAGTTTAGAAAAGTCATTAGGAGGGGTAAAACCCTCCAGGAATTTCACACTTTAGCCATCTTTGGCTTGTTTAATAAAGTAGGCTACAGAAACACAGGACAGATAGATCCACAGATGAAATAGGGGTGGCAGTGGTCAGGGTATTTATCATAGCTATTAGGAACCAGTCTGATCTGTCCAATTCATTTGCCACAGAGCACAGCAAAGCTTTCAGATGCTAATGAATTTCAATATATCCTTGCAAATTAAAGTGTTACCACTTCCTAATTATGATCTGCTAATAATGATCCTCTTCTACAAGCAATCTAAAGAAAAATTAAAACTCCAGCTTGTCAGAGCATTTCTTTTCATCTGAGTACTCACCATCGGTTCTTCTCAGAAAAATGTTGTGGCAGAGAAATTACCAAGGAGCCTGCAATTAAGAGAGATTGCAGTGACAAGTCTGACACAATAGGAAGAAGGTTTCAGAAGGCAGGTGAGGACGGAGGGGGCATCTCATTCATTTAGCACTGTAACACCAATGCGAACTGAAGTAATTAATTTGGGGACAGATTGGTTCTTTCAGTCTGCCCTGCTGAATGTGTAAACAAAATCTCAGTTGTTCACTAAGTGTGGAATAGTTCGACAGAATTAATTGAGGAAACCAACCCTTCACAATCTGTTAACATTTTTATGGTCAGATAATAATAGGACCATTTCAGGGAAGACCAGATGCTGACTGAACAAAATTTCACGTCCCTTACTCTGTCCAGAAAAGACACTTAAGGACAATGTGGTCTTCCATGCTAACACTCCAGATGCTAGCCATCAGCATTTAGGGGATCTTCTGAAGAAGTTGAACCAGATCTGTGCTTATATACCAGCATCAACTGGCTTAGAAACCTTCCTGAACACCTAGTTTTGTTCTTCCAGGCAGTGTGTGCTAATAATTTCCACAATTTGTTTAGCCAGGTCATGAAAAAGAATGGTACATTTGAGGCCAAACCACTGTTTTCTTTTTTCTGTCTTTGCTAATTCTTTACTGTCTTACAGTTCCCTTCTTGACCACTACATAGTATAAAACTGATCTTAGCACAAAACTTTTCACAGAAATTCCAGAATCTTTTTCCTGTGTGACCTTTTTCAGATTGTCAATATATATGGGTAGTTAGGCTTTTTCCTTCCCCTGTGAATTCCTCTGTACTTACTGACATTGATTTTTATCTGCCATTTTATTACTCAATCATTCAGCATCCAGTCAGACAAGAAAGGCCCGAATTTGGATTTCATTTAAGCACCATTTTTTCTTCAGTTAAAAGGTGGTTAAAAGCTTTTCCCCTTTTTCTTTTCATAACTATGTGCACCATGCAATCACTTTTAGTGGTTTGTCTTCTACAAGAAACTCACCATGTCCCAGTAGCTATTTGCAGCATAACGTTGTGCTGTCACTTCTTCATGCTACAAGGTCCTGACATTTCAAGCAAATGTCATCACGTCACAACTTTCTATCAGCACAGAACAACATCAACACAGTCACTGGTGTGATGCACATGGTGCTGCGAGCCCTTGTTTTGTAAGAGATCTCTGCTTATGCAAGGGGAGCCAGCATGATTTCATAGTGTATGTATTTCATATCTTGGAACTTAAGGTTTGGATCTGCAACACTACCTGGGTAGTGGCAGCAGCTGTTTCCTCTCAGTAACTGTGAGGGTGAACTTCGAGCTATATGCTGAAAGGCTGTAATTCCCTTATGTTCCTATGGAGACATGACAGGAACCTTCTGCCAAAGCGAGCCGAGGTCTTGGGCTTAGCATGCATAACATGTGAATTACCCATTTCTGTGCCTGTTTGCAGGAGCCAGCTCCCAGCACTGGAACTGTGCCTGTATCAGAAAGGAAACAGAAAGGTCCAACTAACCTCTACAATCTGCTGCAAAGCATCCATGAGATGTCCCTTTCCACAGAAGTCATCCATCCAGACACTTGTCTGTGGGATAGCAGGGCTCTTCTTCCGTAATTAATTTTGATTCCAAGACAATCAGCAAAATCAGGAAGGGATTGGAGCAGTTGCCACGTAAGGAATGTGTGCAAGTGGGAATTTAGGGCTTTGACAGACTGCAAACTCTGCTGCCCTACAGAACGTCTCAGGAAATGTGAGGCAATTGAGATTGCTTAGCCTCCATGAAAGAGGGATAAGCAGAGAAGTGCTCAGTGATAAGAACGCATACACATACCACTGCCCTGGAGCAGGGTGATAAGTGGTAACTTTGCTGTCCCACTTCAGCTTACTCGGGTGTGTGAGTCTTCGTCTAAGGTGGAATGCAAAATAAAGTTGTGCCCTATCAGCTGATCAGAGCTGGCTCAAGGGTTGAAGTGCATCCAGGTTATTATTACTGTAACTGGGTAATCTGACCAGCCATCAAACCAGCACTGCATACAGTGAGCCACTGCCAGCAGACGCTGCTGATAAGTCCAATCCAATACATATGGAACTAGCTAAGGGAGAAAATTCTGCCTCATTGAAAATCACATTATCCGGCCTGCCACCCTTCACTGGCATTTGGCTTGTCACACAGACTAATGGACAGGCACCCAGAAGAATACTTGTGAACCAAGGAATGGCTAAGAGACACTTGTGTTGAGCAAAAGCCAGTTAAGATCAACTGAACCTTCTATCATGCCTCTTCCTAAAAAAAGCACGCTACCATATTGCTTAAAGAGCTCAGTTGTGTTCCTGGTTTTTAAGCGAATGCCAGCAAACATAAAAGAACTTGACACTCAGTAGGCGAAATAATTAAGAGGAGCAGAGACCTTCAATAGCAGATGCCAGTGACAGGTGACATGTGCCAGTATCCTGGATGACTCATTGAAGAGGGCATAGTGCTGACAAATCTCATGGCAGGTGAAGATAGCCTCCTGAATGCCATGAATGCCAGTGAGATATTGATGCTTATCCCATCTGATCCTTCTGCAAGCATTTAACCAAGTGCTAAGATACAAATGATGTGTTTATATTGTATAGTGAGAATAAATGGCCACCACTACTGTGTCTTCTCCCATAGCATTCATCAAATCATAGAATGGTTTGGATTGGCAGGGACCGTAAAGACCATCTAGTTCCTACCTGCGGGGGGGGGGGGGGCGACGTT
>VXBU01005725.1:1083319-1112339 GCA_013400315.1 Bombycilla garrulus
CGATGCTCAATCTAACTGTCCTTGAACACTTTCAGGGATGGGGCAGCCACAATTTTTTTTGGGAAATCTTTGCCAGTGCCTCACCAACCTCAGTAAATTCAAATGTTCAACAGTTACCTTGTGCTCCTCTTGGAGGCTCTTGTTTCATGGCCCTGCAAAGATGGGTCCTTGGCATGAATTGCCAAGGTATTAAAGTATAGGACTAGAGGCAATCTTTTAGGTCATTCAATCCTGTCATCCATTATCTCAGCAATCCTGCTATATAATCCCCTCCAAAATTAATAAACTTCATCTTGAAAGCAGCAAGTGTTTTTTTTCTCCTTAGTGCTGTAGAGGCTATTCTGAAACCACACTGCTCTGATGGTTTAATACCCAATCCAGGTCAAAGTGATGCCCTTCAAACAGGATGATGCTGTGAAGAAGTAACAAAAATGCTGGTTTTGCCTCCTGGCACTAACACACAGCTCCCATTCAGCTCAGTGATCTGAAACAGCACTTTCCTGACTCCTAATTGACTTTGAATCAACAGGTTGCAACCATGTCTAAATTCCTTTACCTCAGCTCAGTGAAGTTTGTTCTTTCTCTCAAACAATGACTTAGTCCTGCTGTTTTTCTGCCAGGCCAGATTATCTTCTGTGGATTTCCTTATAATCAAATGTGCTGTGTTTTTCCACATATCACCTACCTCCGTGGCTGCCAGCCTATGTAATACTTACAGTGCTGGCTGAAGGCCATGATTTTAGATGCCAAAGCAATCAGAGGATTAGTCCCTGCTCTATGAAAATCTAGAATTTTTGATCTGTGAACTTCTGCATCGGCACTTCAGAGCAGAGCTCACAGTGGATGAGACTGAGAGTGTTTCAAATAAGGGGATCTCGCTGCAAAAACAGAGTTTTGGAGGAACACGAGATCTGATCACTCCTCAAACATTCTCAAAGCTTTCTGTCTGAAACAGAATTTCCGTCATTTCTGTCACCAAGATGACAAAGAGACAGTCTAGTGGGGATTCAGCTCACTAATTTAATCTGCCTACAATATAAATGTTTTCTTTACAGATATTTGCCATAGTCTCCTTTTATAGTCAAAGAGAAGGAAAAGGTATTTCTCTCAGGATTTGTATAATCTCTTGGGGATATGGGTGTTAGGGTGATACAAATTGCACTCTCAAAGTAGATTTCTCTCTCCTCTGATTGGAATAGCTTCAGATACTTGCTTAGATGCACAGTGCAGATGTGCAGTTTGCTTTTTGCCAAGCGATTGTTAACCCTGCAAGCAAAAGAAACCAAATGGGAAGATTCATATATTTCAAGCAGAATTTTCACTTGCATCGAAAAAGACGTTACGGGCCTCTACATTCTTTTCCTGTTTCTTTTCAAGCTTTTAGTGTCTTTAACACACTTAAATATTATGCTGAGTGACATTCTGCCTCTATAGGGTAGATGAGGTGAATGACTTTATTAGTATCTGTGAAGTTATTTTAATTCATACCTGCACAAAGGAGAGGTGAATAGACCCCCTAACTTCTTATTCCTGCCTCAGTCATGACCTTTCTCTGTGACCTTGTGAGAATTGCATTATCTGTTAATTTTCTGATATGTAAAATTAGAATGATCACACTCATAGACTGTTATGAGGTCTAATTAGAAAGTGTAAAGCACTATGAAATCCTCTGATGGAAGATGCAGAGGGTAGCTAGCCTAGGATAAAGAGGATTAAAGGAGGTTGTGCTAACATAACAAATACTTGAGAAATTATGCTGAGGGGGAGGTGAAATGGCACATATCTGCAGGGTAAGAAATGAGATCAGCAGCCCATAACTGCTGTCAGCAGACCTCAAATCCACTGACAGGAGCATGTCTACAAAGGAGGTTTGGACAATGAAATTAATCACTACCAGAGTTCAGAATCAGGTGAAACAATGTATATTAGTAGGATTATCCTAGGGAAAACCCTTTCTCATTTATCCATCTGGAATTTGATTGACCTGATAGACCTTTCAAAGCCTTTTTCATCACCATTTCTGAAAGATTCATCAGTGTAACATTTTTACATGCATGGCTTACCATTCATACCATGAGAAATAAAACCAGGTTTCTGAACATGCAAGACATACAGTTATTAGAAAACCTTTTCATTTCAGCAGTTCACCTAGTGCCATGCCCGTTTCCAGGAGTGAACAGGGATTTCTGAACTGTACTGTATGCCACTTGAAAGTGCATGCCATGGAATGGTGCCGGTTCAATGCTCTTGATAACCAGGACTCCCACATCCCCAGCTCTCCTCTCATCCCTTTGGAATGCCATAAAATATATTGCCCCTCATGTCAGGCTGCCATTGCTTTCTGACTGTCTTTCTTTGTCCCTCCCCAGGCATCACTGTGGACAAGTTTGGGCTGATTTACTTTGTGGATGGCACCATGATCAGGCGGATTGATCAGAATGGGATCATCTCAACCGTGTTGGGTTCCAATGACTTGACATCTGCCCGGCCTCTCAGCTGTGACTCTGTTATGGACATTTCTCAGGTAAGACAGTGGTTTGGTTCTGTTTTTACAGAATGTGAGCCAAAACCCTCACCCTTATCTACGTCTGTATGCTTCCCCAGCAGGTCTGATAAAGAGGTAAGGGCTCAAGGAGAGTTGCATTTCTACTTAGCTTATGGTATGAAATTGTCCAGATCATAAAAGAATTACCCTATAAAGACAGGAGGAAGTACCCGACTGCCCTAACTCTTAGATTTCTAGGAGTGAGATTTTTAAAGATGTCCCAGCCACAGAACTGACATCTTTCAGAGTGTCCAGTCAGTGGAAAGGCACAGATTCCTGGGAAGGCATGTTTTGTTACATTCATATCTCACTATGTGCCATGGACTATATGCTATGCTCCATTATAACATCTTAGCTAATCACAGATTTTTTTTCTTTTCTTCCCCTCATCCTAATTTGGCTCAGCACAATTTTAGACCTGAATGAAATTAACATAGGAAATACTGATTGGAGGATGTGGTGCCAAAATTAGCAACAGCAGGAAAACAAGAATCCTGAATTGCATCAGATTGTAAATTGGTTGCAGCTACCATCATGCTGGGCTTTTAAGTCCTTCTGCCTCAAGGTGGAAAGAAAAAAGAAGGGAGAAAAAGAAATCTCATTCTGATGATTGCTTTAGTGCTGGATGGTGCAGAAGAGAAATCTGTTACAGCCCAGCTCTCATTTTTGTGTGGCACTGGCCAACTTGTCAAACTGTGTGAGTTTAGGACGGTGTGCTTTGAAACCTTTGTGCCACTTGTTGTTTGCCTGACTGCAGGAATGTTGTCCTCTCCTATGAAAATATAGATCATAGCTGGAGGGCTAAGTGCTGTTATTCAGCCACAATAGATGTCAACGGGGTTTCCTTTTTGTAACTACCTAAATAATTTCCATGCTCCCATATGGAATCTGTTCTTGTTTTTTCCCTCTAATTTAAAAAGATTATTCTTGCTTCCTTGCAACTGGCTCCCACTGTCTGTAATTTATGAACAAGCTGAAATTACAACTTTAAAAGTTATTCTGCCTTCTACAGAGGCAAAATTTTGATGGTTAAAGGCCACCTTGTAGTACGTTTCTCATATTACAGACATAATTTCTTCTTCATGTGAATTTCAGGGTCAGTTAGCGCAAGACATTTGTGTAATCAGGCTTTAAAAATTATTTACTTCCAGGTTATGTAGCTTCTATGTAAACCAATGTCATGTTCAAACACTTCTGAGATGAACATGTATCAGCTGAAGACTCTTTTTTTTTTCCCTTCATAAAATGACGGGATTGACCATTTTTAGATTAATGTGTACTGGAATTGGCAGATTAACCACTCCTGTTCTAGAGAAGCATACTGAATACAAGCTTAATTAAAAAATAAAATCCAGCTTGGGAAGCAGCTTTTCATTCACAGCAGATAGAAGGGTCTTTTCTGCCAGGTCCCTGAGGCTCCCTGGGACATGAGGACATGAAATATTTAGCCGCCACTGTTGACAAGGAATGGTTTTTATGAAATTGAAAATTCCCTTGTCAGTTCAGAATAAACTCAGCTCTTGATGCTAACTGAAGACTGCAGCACTTAAAGACCACTGGAAGGGATGGAGGCATGAATTATTAAAGAGAAAACCACAGGCTATAATGTTTTACTACAAGAAGGGTTAAAATAGGCCAGGAGCTGAGAAAAGAAAGGAGATTTTGCAGGCAGAGAACCAGAGTAGGCAGAGCTCAGCAAACTGCTTAGCCATGAAAATAAGCCTCACGCTCTCAGGCATTAGAAGATGCAATGAACTAAACACCTTACATCTGATCCGTTAAAAAATGCTGAAAAGGCATATAGAGGCATCAAAATAAAGCATGGCTGTTACAGAGATATTTAACTACTAGCTTTAAAAATAGGAATTTCCTGTGTTCCTGTAGATCATGCCTGTTCTCTTCTTACTCAGTTTTAAATAAAATCACAGTGAAAGATGGTTTCCTGGACCTGAGTCTGCTGGCATTAACTCCTCCTCCTTCCAGTAAGGTTACAAAATACTCCCCTAAACTTGGTCACATCACACAAATGAGAAGCAACTGATGTGGATGGTGGGAAAAGAAGGTTCAAAACAAAGAAATTATCCTGGAACTGATAGGTTTCCATCAGCACAAGACCGATTTTTTTCCTATATGAACCTGAAATAAAATAAAATAATCCAACAAAATGCACAATTTTGAGTTCTTTACAAAAAAAAAAAAAAGTTCTGAATTCTGTTGGGAAATGTTTTTTAGGTTTGGCAACTAAAAGAGAAGACTCACTTTAAGAGAGTGTATTGCAGAAGCGGAGCTAGAAATGAAGTCATTCTAGTGCTCACTCACTTGTGGTGCTGCCAGTCACTGTTTTAGTGAATTACCAGTGTAGAACTGGGATGTGTCACTCCTGAACCCATTTTTCCATTACGCTAAAACAAAATGTGAAAATCACCTTGAAGGCACAAGTATTCTACTTCATGAACTGAAGTTGCCTGAATTTCCTGTGAATTTCTGTTCTGCATTTTTGCAGCATAAAGCAGAAAACCATAGGTTATAACTTAGATATTCACACATGCTGGCACAGCTGCCAGTTTTGTGTCTATCCATCCTTGTCATTTACCAAGAGGGGTTCAGCCACTTGTGTGAAAAATCCTTTAGTAAAAGCATCACTGTTTTCTGTGTCTGATTTCATAGCACTTCACTCAGCAAAATTTACTGTCCAAGGTCTCTGCTATGAGATCCAGCTTCCATCAGTTCAAAAAACACAGGAGAGGGAAAATCATAGAAAGGTTAGCCTCTGTCCATCATCCTGTTCCCACCCGTGTTCCAGGGCAGAGTGTGGGTGTCCCCATGTGACTACTTCAGGTGACCAGGAGCTAAGCACCCCTACTCACGGCACATTATATCCTTTATGGCCACCTATCAAGTAAAAATTAGTTGTGGAGTTTTTCACCCTTTCCTCCTTTTATCCATATTGATTCCATCTTCATTGTGATTGATTTATAGCAATCATGTAAGTAGGAAAACATCTTGCTGTAAAAATTCCCTTGTGTTTTTTTACCATGAAGGTTCGTCTAGAATGGCCCACGGATCTGGCGGTGAATCCCATGGATAATTCGCTCTACGTCCTCGACAATAACGTTGTGCTGCAGATCTCCGAGAACCACCAAGTGCGCATCGTGGCAGGGAGGCCCATGCACTGCCAGGTGCCAGGCATGGATCACTTCCTCCTCAGCAAGGTGGCGATCCACGCCACGCTGGAGTCTGCCACCGCGCTGGCCGTGTCCCATAACGGGGTGCTGTACATCGCCGAGACCGACGAGAAGAAGATCAACCGCATCAGGCAGGTCACCACCAACGGCGAGATCTCCCTGGTGGCCGGCGCCCCCAGCAGCTGCGACTGCAAGAACGACGCCAACTGCGACTGCTTCTCGGGGGACGACGGCTACGCCAAGGACGCCAAGCTCAACGCACCGTCCTCGCTCGCCGTGTGCGCGGATGGGGAGCTGTATGTCGCCGACCTGGGGAATATCCGAATCCGCTTCATTCGGAAAAACAAACCTTTCCTCAACACTCAAAACCTGTATGAGTTGTCCTCACCCATAGACCAGGAACTCTACTTGTTTGACACCAGTGGGAAGCACCTTTATACTCAGAGCCTTACCACTGGAGATTATCTTTACAATTTTACTTATTCTGGAGACGGAGATATAACCCTGATCACTGACAATAATGGCAACTTGGTCAATATCCGAAGAGATTCCACAGGGATGCCCCTCTGGCTGGTGGTGCCTGATGGCCAGGTCTACTGGGTGACGATTGGTACCAACAGTGCGCTCAAGAGCGTAACAACACAGGGGCATGAAGTAGCCATGATGACTTACCACGGCAACTCTGGTCTCCTTGCTACTAAAAGCAATGAAAATGGTTGGACAACATTTTATGAGTAAGTATTTTATGAATATTGAGGTTGCTGACTTCATTCTGTGTTCTCTGAACCGTGCAAGGCTGGTAGACTTAAATTCCCTGGTCAGAATTATTCTCCAAATAAAATGGCCAGTACAGAGAGTATTAGATTTCAGTCAAACACTAGATAATGGCAGTAAGTGCATTAGAGCTTGAATAAGCTCCCTCTACCAAGTCAAGAGTCAGACAGAATTTCTGCTGAGTTTTTCTAAGTAATTTGGACACCTGGTTCTCTTTAACTTTAGTCAGGACTGGAGATTTTGGTTGCGTGTCAGAGAATTTTTCTTGGCTTTTAAAGCCTTGGAAGTATGAAAGTTCCATCAGAGCCTCTTTTTTCACAGCTTTTCACCTATTTCCTATGCTGCAGTGTCTTTTTGTGCCTGTTTGAAATGTCTGATGTAGAATGACAATTGGCAATGACTAATGAGAGCTTGCTCTGGAAACAATTCTGTAATTAATGGACTGCTCAATTCCTGCTGTTGCAATTTGCCTCACTAAGCTTTAAAAGCAGTCTTGGAACTGTTCAAGATTATCCCCAAAGAGGGAAGCAGAGAGAAAACAGGACACATTGAAAAACCCAGAGATGGCAATTTGTACTTCTTTTTTGTACTACTGCTACCAATTCCCTGCTTATAAATATCACAAAGACAACACATTTCTGATATAAAAAAGGACAAAGATAGATAACTGAGTGAAGAGCACCTAGAAGGATTCATCCTGCTGTTAAGAGCCCTTTCCCCTCCCTCTTCCTTAGTTTAATTTTTATTTACAAGTGTAACCTCTTTGAAATGCTCCTTTAAATGCATCAGTTACCACATGGTTTGAATGGTTACATGGAAGTGTTCAGCTGCCATAATAGATCCATTGTAAGAATCCAGTTTGGCTACAATAGACAATTCTCAAGATGACAAACAAAAGAGTTGTTTTAAAAAAAAATTATTTGGGAAAGGAAAGCTGGCTAAACCTGCAAATCTGTGTTGATATGTGGCTGCTTTGGTTCTCTCCTTAAAATGTTACAGGCCCAGTTTCAAATTTCTTTGCTTAATACTCACTGCTCCTGCTCTTGCCTTGAAAAGAACTGATGGAGAAACTCTGTGATGAATCTTTTGAAATGTTATTAGCATTTCATCAATGTTCTTCTTGCAATTACTGTAGCAATATTCCTCAGTGAATCCAAGTTAATACTCTCCAACTCTTACATTGAATTTGCTTGAGGAAGGCTTTAGGGAGGAAAAAGAGGGTGTTTTTCTCCACAGGAGTGAAAGCCAGCTATATTGTCATTGTGCTAAATCAAGGAGGTATTTTCTTTTTGCAAAGAACCCAGCAGTTCCTGTGCTTGAAAACAGGTACAGCCACAGACAGTGAAGCAAACTAAACATTACGGCTAATAATGGTCAGATTTATACCTCAAACATAATCTTTTATTTTAAAGTGCAACTGAAAATATAAAGGAGATAAAACGAGACAGAAGCTCAAACCAACTTGCTCTGTGGATATATTTATAACAGTGATCCATTATTTCTTGCTGTCCAGCAAAATGGAGCATTTGTGAAAGTCATCATTCTGGTCCTTTTATGCACTTCAGAAGAGTCATAAGAAAGCTTTTTAGAGCTAAATGGAAGACAGTATTCTCCAGTGGCTGGACTATGGAAATCTTGACTAGAGCAACTCAGCACTGTATGATAGCACAGCATCAGTGAATATAGAATTGTGACTGTGCCTTCAGAGATACCTCACTCAAACCTGTGATCACTTATCTCTATTTAACTGGTCCTGACAGTTTCTGATGCAGCTACATAAAACTACAGGGTAAAATTCTGTATCAGAATTAGTTACTTCAGCCTCCCTTTACAGGCAGCTTGAGATAAACAGGCTCATTCAAGGTGAGTTTCTTATGAGTTATGTCAGGTATTTCCTTTAGGATGAGAAGAGTTATATTCTGAAAGTTTATCTCTGCAAAGGTAGTAGAGAATGAGTTCAGATACAGATGTTTACATTACAGGTGTTTGGTCAAATGGATCCTATCAGTCATCTGAGTTATCTACCAAAATTGTTAGTGATAACAATGTATATACCTATATTTTTGTTACTATTAGAAATCTTTTTTTATATGCTTAGACTAAATCATCCATGCTTGAATTGGAGACTATTCTTTTTCATGCCATCCTATCCTATCCTATCCTATCCTATCCTATCCTATCCTATCCTATCCTATCCTATCCTATCCTATCCTATCCTATCCTATCCTNNNNTCCTGTCCTGTCCTGTCCTGTCCTGTCCCATCCTATCCTATCCTACCCTACCCTTTACCATTGCCCAGCCTAGCCTCACCTAGTCCCCGCTAGGGACTTGGAAGGCAGATTGGTGAATTAGAATGATTGACTCTGTCCAGGTTTTGCATGTGTAACCAGGGAAAGAATATAAAATCAGGCTGATAAAATTAGAATAGGAAACAAGGGTCAAATATTAAAATTGCTTGGTAAAGTAGGTTTCATTTAAACAAAATATATTCTTGTACAGTCTGATGCCAGGGTACACATGTAAGTGGACTGAGCCTTGATTCCTGGAGTTCTAACAAGGCATCTGGTCTTCAGTGTGATCCTCACATGATGCCATGGCAAATCTGTCTAACTTGTTGGTTGGATGGACAAACTAAACACAATTATTCATCACACTCTACTTGTAGAGGCTAGTAGGCAGCTGATATTTTCATGTGCGGCATTGATGTGACTAATATTGGCAGCTCCAGTGCAGTTTATGAAGAACAGTGGAAACTGAAGGCTGGGCAGAAAAACTCTACAAAAATGCATTCATGGGGAGAACAAGAAAGACTTGATCTATTTATCTCAACATGAATGAGACTGGGAAGTGTCCAGATCACAACATGTCAGCCAAAGCTCTCACCCAGAGAGGAACTCTCAGTCTAGCAGAGAAAGGTTTGAGAGAGGTATGGGGCTGAAAAGCAAAGCTAAAGAAATTCAAGCTGACAAGAAGGTGTGGTTTTGTAAGGCTGAGATGACCTAACTGGTAGAGTGACCAACCATGAAAACTGTATATTCTCGATTTCTTGGTATCTTAGATCAGGACTCTGATGCTTTTCTTAAAATACAATTTCACCAGATAGAGGATTTGCATGACTCAAACACAAGCTGCAGGGCTGAGTGCAGGCATGGTACGATGAAGTCTAAATTCCTTGTTATCGAAAAAGCAGAAGAAGATGCTGTAAATCAAATAAAATCAACATTCATTACCTTCATGTTATTGGTTTCTCTATCAGAACATCAGGAACATCAGGAAAAGTACATTGGGAATGTTTAAGTGATTTAGAGAATTCCTGCGAACATGAGTGGCTGGAAGGTGCTCTAAAGCAGTTTTCAGTCCTGATTGAGGGGAAAGGGTGAAATTCATAGTTCTATTTTGCTCATGGCCAAAGAAGCAAAGGTATCAGATCTGACTCTGAGGAAAAATTTCATGTTTCTCACAGCACACAATAGTTGTTTGTGGGCAGGGCAAGCTGGGCACTGCTGCCTGAAAAGTCAAGAGTAAAGTAAACTCAGCTGGCAAGTTTACACTGCACCACTGGCCCCATGAGGAACATCCTCAAAAGATTTAACTTCACCTGGCTGTCTACAAAGGACCCTAAATCAGAAGCCCAACATGACAGAGCAGTTGTGGTGTGAGAGTGGCATCACTATGTATGTTCATCATGGGATCACAGTGTTGTAGTATGGCTTGGGTTGGAACAGCCCAAGATGTTAAAGATGTTCCAATTAGATGTTAAAAAGCATCTAGTTCCAGCCAACATAGCCAGCATCACTGGTTCTCCTCCAGGTGCTGTTCTTACCAGGGCATGTTCTTACCAGGCTGCAAAGAGTTCTGACATGTGGGCACATTGGTGTGACTCTGGGAAGGAGGGAATGAGGCAGGATACACTGAAGCAGTACTGGAGGTCTGTCTCCAGGACACACCAGGGAATTCAGGTCCTCCAAGGCTTCATGCTGGACTTGCACATTGTCCCTTCGTTTCTGTGGGGAAAGGGACTGGTGCTGGCTTCAGGCAGTGGCAGACTCGCTCACTGCACTTACAGCTCTTCCTTTCACACATCCTACACCGAAGCCTGCTCTAACCATCCTGTTTATCAGGTTTAGCTCAGTGTATAATGGTGTGCAGTTTTCCCTTTTTGTTTGAGGGTGAAACTTAGCTCCCTACAGTAATTAGCATGTCCCCAAACACCTGTCTATGACTACTTTGAGGGTTTTAGTATTATATAGATCTTTCCTGCCCCTGCAGTGGGCTTGACAATAGCTGTCAGTTAATGCAATGCAACTTGTCCAGTAATTGGATTAAAGACTTTTCTTCCCATTGAACGGGTGACAGTGACAGGGATAATCAGCAGCAAAGGAAGTTGGTCTGGAAACTCAGCCGGGGAAATGACTTCTTGTTCAACTCCTCCAGTCAAAGACAAAGGATGCTGTGTGACTAGTTGCTGCTTTGTTGTTGCTGCTTTTCAACTTGACATGAAAAAAATTGCTACCAGCCTTTACAAAGTTTCTTAGCAGTTGCTGTTTGTCTGCTTCAGAATCCAGAAATTCTTATTAATGGATTTGTTTAAATCAAGAATATGGCAATTATCTTGATTAGTTCACTGAGATGTTATCACTGTACATTAATTCAATTTCCCTCTGAGCCAAAGTCAAACCTTCTATGCATTATTTAGCCCAGATGAGGCTCTTTTACTTAGGTCCTTTGTGTGTCCAATTAATTTTGAAGGTCACCTCCTCCCGTTCAGACTCAAATGCTTGCACATTGCTCCAGCCAAGCCCAGAAATTCAAAACTTTTTCACGGACTCCCCAAGAAGTGGCTCACAGCTGCCTCGAGGGCAAAGGGTCTCATGGAGCCAGATCTTCAGATGGGTGGTAAGGGGAGCTTTGACCCGTAACACTGGAGGCTGTTTTACAGAGAACCAAACTCTGCCAAACCTCACACACTGTAATGGAAAGAAGGTGGGAGCCAGCTGGACTGAGCATGCCAGGAGGACCTTGAATGGCTTCCCAGTGACCCCCAGGGCTCAGCAGAGGTCCCACCCCAGCACCAGCAGCTTTTGGTGCCAAAGCCAATGCCCTGGTCTGTGTTGCTGTGATTTATCAGGTCATACACAGAGTTTTACAGGATTTGATTTAGTGTAGCTCAAGTGAGGGTCTTTTGTTCTACTCCTGCAGCAGACTCAGTATGAGAAACACCTTTGGCTTTTGTCCTCCCTCCTGTTTTAGAAAGATTTCTTGGTTCCACTTGTTCCACAATTTCTACATGATAAAATGATGAGATTCTCTTTATTGTTCCTCTGACAAAATTGCAGTGAAACTCCAGTAAGTGCCATGATAAAAGAGCAGTTCTCCAATACCCTTACTAAGTTGTAAGGTCATATTTTGAGCCACTGCCCTGCCCCAAAATGAATGCCTGATAGCAAAGTTTAGTTGAGAACCAAGGGAATCATGAATAGCATAAAAGCTAGAAAGAGATCTTCCTCTTCTTTTTTGGGCAGTCTGAAAATTCAGCAGACTGTGACCACAACCTGGCCTTTGGTCATTAGGGAGAGGACTTGCCTTCATACATTTTTGAGTATTATTGGTTTGTGTGTTATAGATTTATTTTTAATGTTGTGTTTAATGTTGTTTGAAAAACTGGGATGAGGCGAGCTTGTTAAGAGGCACTGGGTGCACGCTGGTATAATCACATGCAAAATATAGTTTGCAAGGTCCATTTAGACACTTTGGCACTAAATGCAATATTATTATAGTGAATTTTTTCTGATCTATTTGACTTGTGTTTTAAAAGGCTGATGAAATGTGAAGAAGCTAAAATGAGGAAATGCAGAAACTCAGGCAAGAAATTGATTTCTGAATAGATGGTACTTAGGATGCTCTTTAATTCCCAAGGTCCAGGTCTCTGCACAATGGTAATGTGATAAATGAAAGCTCTGAATGTTTACAAGCCAACAATTAGACCTCATAAGCACCAAATACCATTTTAATTCTGTGCATTGAACCTTAGCTAAATACGTTTCCAATTGGGAATGGATGGCAGCGGCTTCCTTTGCTGGCCTAATAATTGCCACTGCAATTGTAAGTGCTGAGGCTTTGCAGCAGGTTTGAATGGGAGGCAGCAGCTGTGTTAGCAGGTGACAGATTCACTGCTCCAAGTGGCTGCTGTGTGCACTCCCATGCTTCAGTATTTCCTTAATTCTGGGGCTTTCAGAGCATTTGGAGAACACAGAAGTCTTAGGCTGTGATGAAAACTGTCCCAGCCCTAAATCCCGATGCTGTGGAAACAGGCTAGGCAGCTTAGCTGCAAAATGAGTTGACTAAGAGAGATTTATGTTACTACAAATACCAGGGCACACCTGCAGCTGCATAAGAGCCAGTTGCTTGGCCTTCCTCTCCAAGCTGAGGTGTGCCCTGTAAGGGCCTTTATAGGGTGCAAGCAGAGGTGGAAGTAACAGGCACATATAGCTTGTTAAGCATATTACCTCTTTGGGATGTGCAAGTCTTCACGTCCCTGGGAGACTATGGGTGTGTGATGGATGATATCAGGTATGTGTTGTGAGAGCTAAATCAGGAAAAACGGGAAAATGCTCCAGTTCTTAGTAAAAACAGAAAAGAGAAAAAGAACTGCTTGCCAAGAAGAAAACGCTGTGTGTGTTCATGCTAATGGGCTTCCCACACCTCCATTTGCATTGCCACCACAGTGCTAAAAGGAGTTTTAGTCTGGACGTGAGCATTTTACACTTCATCTGTCACTAGTTAAAAATAATAAAAATTGGACCGGTCTAATTGTCCTACCTTCTAATTTTTCTGCCTTTGTAAGGCAGGACCTCCTTGCAGCTGCAAATGAGTGAGCTGTCCCCCGCCAAAGCCAGTCTTTGGCAGGTCCCTGTCTGGCTGCTGGGCAGAGAGAGGTGCAGCAGCTCCTGCACATGCAGAAAATACGGATGGTCTTAGTTCCTTCTGAAGGAGGTTAATGGGGTGACTAAGGATGTGCCAAAAGTCTAATGCAGACATCTTAAACCAGTTCCAGCTGATCATTCCAGACTGTTCTGGCCCAAAAGGAGCCTTGTTTCTCAGGATCCAAAGTCCCAAATGGAAGTCCTTGCTCTTGATGAAGTACTGTGAATTTTGTACGGCTGTTTAAATGTAACCGTGTATATTAAATGTATTGTACGTAGTCATTTTGCCTTTACAAGAAAAATGTGTGCACAGAGGTCTAGGTGCCATCACACTCGTTCTTTTTTTTGTTGTGAGGGCACTAGAAATTTGAGGTCCAGGAATATTGTAAAAATATTATTAAAAAGACACTACATAAATACTATATAAAATAATATTTATTTTACACTACACAATATTATATAAAAAGGCACTACTTGCCTTTTAATAAGAGCATGATGCATTAAGACAAAGGGAAATAGCTTTAAACTGAACAAGGGTAGGTTTTAGAGGAGATGATAGGAAAAAATTCTTTGCTGTGAGTGTGGTGAGGCCCTGGCACAGGTTGCCCAGAGGAGATCTGGCTGCCCCATCACTGGATGTGTTCAAGGCCAGGTGGGATGGGGCTCAGAGAAGTGGGATCTTGTGGAAGGTGTCCTGGCCAATGGTGAGGTGAATGATACAAGTTCATCTCTGAAGTCCCTTTCACCCCAGACCAGTTTGTATTTCTGGGATTTGATGAATATAAGGAGTTGGCTGTCTGCTGCTGCTAGGGGCTGTTAAACTGAGTATCCACAGGGTTTTGAGGCTTTTTTTGGAGAACATAAATAGGACTTCCACAGAGTAAAGGTTTTGTGCTGACTCTCAGCATTTTTCTGAGTGCCATTTAATTAGGATAAAAAGCTGTGACTCACAGGACATTGACTCAGCACTTATCACATGAACAAGCTCTCTGCCACATCCTGGCTTTTGCACTCCTTCTTTCCCTAACCTGCAGACCTGCTTCCGTTTATACTCCTGTTACACCAAGCTCACCCATTAGACTTCAGTGCAACACTGAAATCTAGATTTGTGACATTATTTTTAGGAGGTGAATCAGGCTTACTTTTAGGAGCAACTAATTTTTAAAATCTAAATGAAGCAATAGAAATAAATCCCTCACACCTACTAATCCACTAAGTCAGAGGTACCAAATTCAGATTCATCTCACTGAAATTTCAGAACATTTGCAAACTTAATTCTACCCTTACAGTTCAGACTGCTTTATATATATAGGACTATTGATGTTGTGGTAGAAGGAATTTCGGGTGTTACACAACACACCTTCAGTGATAATGTTTTCTCTGTTCAGGAGACAGACTAAATCATTTCCCTTGTGTCCTGTCTCAGCAGATGGGGTAAAGAGACTGTATGTGATGTTTTCTGTTTAAGATTCACATGCTGGTTTAGGAGGAGATGTGCAGGTGACTGGAGACAGTATAAGAAAACACATTTGTCTCAGTGCAAACAGGGCAGCCACAAATCTGGAGTAAATTTTTGGTACTGAGAGTGCTTTAGTTCTGGCTCTTGCATGGAGATGCAGCTCACATCCAGGCTGTGTGCTGTTAGCTGCTTGGAAAAGCTTTAACTGATCTCTGCCAAACTCCTGCAATACAGTCCTGTTTTCAACCTAAGAAAAGGTTGTTTGGTGTTTGTGTTGGTTTCTTTGGGGGGTTTTTTGTTGGTTTTTTTTTTCTTTCTTTTCCATTTTACAAGTGGCTGATTGATTGCCAGGATATCAGAGGGAAGGGGCAAGGCTTGGATAATCCAAGACTGATAGGCTTGACTGTGGAGGGCAAATGCTTTCTTCTGTCTTACTACCTCCCCTTTGGCTCAGCGGGCAAGAAAAGCCACACATGACGGTGTCTCCAAACGCAAGGGCAGGGCAGATTTGCCATAAGGTGACCCATTCAGTAATTATAACCTAAATATTACACTTGGGCAAAAATCATGTTTTCAACCACCCTTCCTCACATTAAATCACTGCCACCATATTTCAAAAATGAAGTACCAGCACGGTGTTCAAATCTGGAAAAATTAGAGTGGAAGTATAGTGCAGAGCCAGTCCAGTGACTGCTCATGGGTCTCTCATTGGTTGCAGTTCAAGAGTACTTTGTGTTTGCTTTGCCTTGCCCTCCCTCCCTTCCTCCCACCCCCTCTTCCCCTCCATTTCCCTCTTCTACTTTGGTTTTTGTTTGGTTTCTGGGTTTTGTTATTAGATAGGGTGTATTTCCTTATTCTCCAGCTCAGAATAGTCCCAAAGAAAAGCATCAAGAGCTCCTAAACCATCTGCTCCCTCCAAGGTCTGATGATCAGTATCCAGATCCCCTCTAAGACATTTCTCTAACTTATTCTTAAAAGAGTTGGGCAGTGGGGTTTCCAGTCCTCCATCTGTTCCTCTGCTTGGAGCAGTCATGGACCTTGAAAACATTCTACAGCTCTTCTAACCTGAATTTCCATTTTTTCCATTTACTTTCCATCACATCCTCAGTAGGCATGATAAGCAATTTATTAAAATCCTCTTCAGAATACCCATTGTTAGGGTGGCATCTTCTCACTTCCTTGTTTCCCTTTCCTGAATGAACTCTTTTATTTTGTCTTTGCCTCTTACACCAGGTTTTCTGAGCTTGTTATCCTTAATGTATCATTTACATTACTTTGTCATTCTGAGGAATGATGCCCTTCACTGAACACTGCATTCCTTCAAAGGCTCACCACTGGGTAGCACAGGAGAACAAGACCTCTCTGCTTACCCTCCATTTACTTTGCATACCCAAGTGATCCATTTTCACAATATGATCTAGTTAGTTTCATATAAATCATTCTTAAAAGTGTTTTGAGCAGGACTTGAAAAAAGTCAAACATTTATCCCTATTGATTTGCTGGAATCTTTCTGTTTATCCCTAACTGTTTAAATACCCCTTCCCTGAAGGTCCTCATCAGAAGGTCCAACAGCCCTCCAGAGATTAGCTAGTAGAGCTCCCTATTGCTCTCCATTTCAGCTACAATAACATCACTGCAAACGTCCCTTGCCAGCCTTCTGGGCTTGTGAACTCTTTTGTAATGCCACAGATGGGAGGCATAATTGTGTGTTTGCTCTCTTAACTCAGGAGGGCTCTAGACACAAGTGTCTGCTTCTCTTTTTATCAAAAAATAACTCCCCCAGCTTGTTAACTGCTGTGGGCCTGCCTCTATGAAGTTTATTTTACCTAGGCCCTGGTACGTAGGTGTCCGCATCACAGAAACCTTCCCAGATGGTGCTTATGTTGATTCCTCATTGGAAAAGCCAAGGACACAGTAGGGGTGAAAACTGGTCTGCTTTTTTACACTTTTAAATCAGTCCTTCCATATGGTCCTAGGAACAGTAAAAAGTAGACAGGGGGTTCAGCTGTGCTCAGGACTCTACACCATGTTCACAAAAGACAATTCTCCGCCTAATCCGGTCCTTGCTTCTACCTTAATATGTAGCTTTTTAAAATTAGATAGAGAAAAAAATAAAAATAAATTGCTGAGGTTAGGACACCAGACAAATCAGTTGGTGGCCTTCAGAAATTCCTAGTTCTGATAGACAGGATGCACAAGCCAGTGCTTTTCTGTAAGTCACAGCATAGCAGGTGGGAAATAAAGTTACTCTTGCAAACAACAAGCATAGTGCAGGTGAGGAGTGTTGGAAAAATATTGTTAAAATACAAGCTAATATATATTTAGTAATTTTCTATTCTTTGCTTCATTTTCTTCAGCCAGAAGCTGTGATTTTCTTCTCATGAGGCCCAAAAAAATCAAAACTGTCTGAAAGAGTGACAGTGCATTTTTCACTGTGAAAAACCTGGATGATGACTTGAAGAATTGGTCTCTGCTTTATAGGATGATTCATCCTCTGTTGATGCTGTTCACTTCATTACATTCTCTCTTTCAGATACGACAGCTTTGGCCGCCTGACCAACGTGACCTTCCCTACTGGCCAAGTGAGCAGCTTCCGCAGCGATACCGACAGCTCCGTGCATGTCCAGGTGGAAACCTCCAGCAAGGACGATGTTACAATAACAACCAATTTGTCAGCGTCGGGGGCCTTCTACACCCTGCTCCAAGGTGAGTTGGGCCACCCTCCCTCTCCTGACCAAGCTGCACACAATGGTTTATCCATCAGGAAACAGGCATTGTCTTGATAATCCCAGCATCAAAAATCACCTGCATTCTCAGCGCCCCAGAGCTCCCCACATGCTGGTACAGACACACTCACACCTCCTTAGCCTCATTGCCTAGCACAGTGGATGCTCTGCAGCTGTTTTTCTGCTCCATTCCCAGCCAGTCTCCTTTCTGTGCAGGCTCGTGCAGTACAGTCCTCCATCATCACTACCATTATTGTTGTGACTAAAAGGGTTGCATAAATCAAGGCACACTTCCAGCCAGCCTCTTTGCTTCAGTCTGTTAATGGCTTCTGACTTAACAGACTTACTCTAGTCCTGGAACAGGCTTCCAGCCGCTTGCTGGAGATCTAATTCTTTGTTCACTGGCTTTTCTAATATTCAAAAGGAAGCATTCAGAAAAATGACCATCCCTGTGCCCAAAAGGTCTGTGTTTGAGCTAAGAGGTGGTGTGGAGAGGCACAAAGGAGAAGTGGGCAGGTGCCATAGGACTGGTGGGACCAGTTTGTGGCTGTGGGAAATGAGCACAGTCTTGCCTGTTGCAGGAAGGTGGGAAATAGAGGGCTGGTTAGGTGGAGGAAAAGGAGATGAAGGGGGAAATAAAAGAGGATTAAATATCAGGGGAGCACTGTGCTGACATGCTGGTAGTGGCAAAACCTGTACTGCACAAGCAGTGCCAGCCTGTATCTCTGGGTTCTGAAAGCTAAAGCCTCCTTAGGATCAGGATGAGCCATCCCACCTGTTCACTGCGGCTTGGGGAAAGGGAAGGGACTTTCAGACTCTGCTTTCTTTACTCCCCAGATCCCATTCACTCTGTTTGTGACTGAGTACAGTGGGGTATGAAACATCTTTTCTCCTTGTGAGGAACAAACTGCTCCAAGTGGGACAAGTGTGTTCCAGAGTGACATTTATTCCCACATCTCTGGGATGCAATCTCATCTTTCCCCTCCCTGTAACAACATCAACCTTTCATAAAAGAGAGTGCCTGCCATGCCTGAAACATGCTTTTATCCTTCTGGAGAGGGCAGCTGAGAGGGTTCCAGTCCCCTCAAGCTGTCCCCATATTCCTGTAAGGGAATACCATGACTTTCTTATTCTTTACTTGAGCCTGTAAGACAGTTGCAACCTACCCCACCCTGTCTCACTCACTCACATTAAGATGTGGGGCAGCTGCACAGACATGAGGTTGACTTCAACTCAAGAGACTAACTAAGCAACAGAGCCCACTGTTGGGCTTTAGTGACAAAATTGACTGCGGTGTGATTTATACACTCAGTGCTGAAGGCACAATTACATAATGGTGCCACAGTAAGTTCTGTCATTGTCCTGCCCTCTGGCACAGGAACATTGTGGCCATTAGGACATGCAGATTTACAAACAGCTTAACCATCTTCAGAAGTATAAAATTATGAAACTGGATCTGAAGAAACTCACTTAAAAGAAAGGTAATGTTGCAGAAGAGGTGGCTTGATGAATTCTTGGTGAACTTTTCAGGAAACCTGGATCACACTGTGAACAGGTGAGATCTGAGAAGGCATTTTCATAAGATTGCAAATTCCTGTAGGATGGCTTTAGGAGCTTCTACAACAGGCACATCAACACTCCAGTGGGATTTTGTCTTCTGAACTAGTGACAAAGTGAGCATTTGTTCAATGCCAAAGTAGGGCAGTAGTGCCCTAGAGCTAAAGCAGCCTAAAATACAGCATCCAACAGCCCACGGATTTCATGAAGCCCTTGAGAAATGCCTTCCAGAGCCAGGGAAGAGTCTTCTCTTGGGAAAATGTTGAAAGTAGAGGATTTACATTCCCCACATTGTACCACAGCACTGGTGACAATAACCCTTCTGTGGTGCTTATATAACACGAAGGGAACATCGTGTTTGATTAATTTCTTGTAAACCCTCAAGCCTTCCTCTGCTTCCTGGTGAAGGAAAAAGAGGGAGGAATATATTCACTAATCAGGGATATTTCACTGATTTGATTTAAAGCACATCTCCTAATACTTTAGCATCAAACCAAGCATCTAAGAAAGGTGTGGCAGCCAGCTGGCTGGCCCTTCTCCACATTTGCAGACTCAAGTGTGGGAGGGGTTTGGTCTGGCTGGAATCTGTGTCAAAGACCATCAACTTACATACTCAGTGGTAGAGCTAAAATACTTGGATCTGCATTGTGGATCACTGCTGTATGTTTTTGGCAAAATCCTGTGCCCCAGCAGTTTCACTATCACTGCCATGGTAAAGTTGAGCAGTGGTTCTGCTGAGGTGTCTGTGGCAGAACTCCAGCTGGCTACCACAGGAGCAGGATGAGACCCACATAAAAAAGAACCAGTTGGTGTCACATTTCCTTCCCTAACTATACCAACCTATGTCCTTTGCTGATCTATTTCTTGGAGACAAGAAATGGTATTTTCACTGTGATCTTGTTTCCTCCTGAGCTATGACAGAGCAACTAGTGAACAAAACCCACCTTGCCTCAGAAAGGAAAAACATTTAATTATGAATAAAAACACCCATTTAAAAATTTTCATTAAGAGTTTATGGCAGCCTGGGAGGCAGAAATGGTAATATTTTCCAGCTTTTGAGGAGTTTCAGATAAGGCAGTGTTTGTATAATACGTTTTTAAAGCCATTCTAAGTCTCATGCTTTCTCAGCCTTCATGAGCTACTCTCTGCGGAGATAAATGCCAGCTGGAGATTCAAAGGATGGGCTTTCAGCCTGCCTGATTCCTGAAGGATGTAGAAGAGAGATTGCTCTTCTGTTCAATCCCTGAATTCCCAAATACTGGCCTCAAAATCTGATTTTTCAAGAGCTAGTGGAGGCCCAGATGTATAGAGATGTGTGGGAGCTTAATGCCTCTGCTTTCTCTCCAAACATGAGGACTTCAGTTGCCTCCTGAAAGCTTTCTCAAGGGAAAGGATTTGGCTGTTGTTTGGGGAACTGGTTAGCATTAACTTGCTGTGCAATTTCCTGTCACTTGTGAGACAGTGAATGAGCTGAGGAGAGTAGGTGGCCGCACTTTCTCATATACTGTTGTGAAATTAAGATCTTTAGGATATAAAAGCATGGAAAGTTTTCAGTCAGACTTATTTAAAACAAATATATCACAACACAGCCTTTTAGCCTAGAGAAAGAGGTTTGAACATGCATCCTTTGGTAAGGCATTATACAGTTTTTTCACTTTTTAAACCTGTGCAAGGCTTTCTGCAAGAATATGAGGTGCCGAACCTCATCAAAATGAAAAAGCAATTGTCTGTGTTTACTTTCTCTGATGAAACTGATGTTTTGCTCCCGTTGAATGGGATAGGTGAGTAACACAGTGCATTTGGTACAAGCATCTGAAATGCTGATGCAGCCTAGGTGAGGGAGCAAATGAAGAGCTGGAGCTGTGTCATCAAAGATCAACAAAGAACTTTTTTCTGTCTTCAGACCAAGTCCGGAACAGCTACTACATTGGTGCTGATGGCTCCCTCAGACTGATGCTCGCCAATGGCATGGAGGTGGCCCTGCAGACCGAGCCACATCTCCTGGCTGGCACTGTCAACCCCACGGTGGGGAAGAGGAATGTCACACTGCCCATCGACAACGGCCTCAACCTCGTGGAGTGGAGGCAGAGGAAGGAACAAGCGAGAGGGCAGGTCACCGTCTTTGGACGCCGGCTGAGGGTGAGTGACAACCACGAGCACTTTTGGCCTCCACTTCCCATCTCATCGTCCCCGGTCTCATGGCAGAAAGGGATGGGTATGATTTGTATTGTCTGCAATAGTGATGGAGCTGCAGGACAGAGAATTTGCTGTTCACCCTCAGTGACATAACCTTTATGACTGGAGTATATCATTATGTGCTGATGTTACCTTAGCCATCGAAGGTGGTACTGCTGATCTCCTTATCAGTCCTCTGCATCACTGGGAATGTGTGACCTCCCATCAGACACCACAGGTTTACCCATCATCTCTTTAAACAAGCCAGGGACAGTCACAACTATAAAATACCACACCAGTTGGTGCAGGTATTTTCTATCTGTGCTGCTGGCAGTGATAGAGCAGAGCACTGAAAGCCTTCTAACCATAGCAGGACAGGCTGAGAGAGCTGGGGTTGTTCAGCCTGAAGAAAAGAAAGCTCCAGGGAGACCTTAGAGCACCTTCCATTACCTAAAGGGGGCTCCAAGAGAGCCGGAGAGGGACTTAGGACAAGGGCATAGAGTTATAGGGCAAAGAGGAAAGGATTCAAACTGAAAAGAAAGGATTTGGATTAGATATTAGGAAGAAGTTCCTTACTGTGAAGGGTAGTGAGGCACTGGCACAGGCCAGTCAGGGATGATGTGGCTGCCCCATCCCTGGAAGTGTTCAAGGCCAGCTTGGATGGGACTCTGAGCAACCTGGTCTAGTGAAGGGTGTCCCTGCACATGGCAGGGATGCTGGAACTAGAAGATCTTTAAGGCACTCTCTTACCCAAACCATTCAATGATTCTATGAATACTGTTCATTGGGAAACCTCAGAAAAAACTCTGGATTCCTGAAATTGCTAGTCTGTTGAACCTGTTGAAAATTGGGCTCATAAGGCAATATGCACCACAATTGCTATTGTTTCCTGAAGTGTTACAAGCAGCTCCAGCCTGACAGTACTCTCCCTCCAGGAGTGCCCAGACCTTTCTGTGCTTGAGACTGATGTGTTCTGCAAACATTGTTCCGCACAGTGCACCTCATACTTGTCAGGGCTGTTTAAAGATCTTGCCCAATAAGGTGTAATTCATCTGCTAACTGCTGGCAAAGCTGGGAACTTGTAATAGCAAGTCCTGTGCACTCACCCTGTACCTTGCAGAGTTACAGGCTGATGAACGGTTCCTGGGAAGCTGCTCAGCACCTGGCAAATTCAGACCCTCTGAGAAAAATGCTTAGTGCTCTGTAATGCCACCACAGCAAAAGGACTGCAGCTATTTATTCACACTTAAGCTTGGCAGTAAATATCAATGCTCTGGTTTCAGGATATGTGTTTCCCAGTCTTTGCTCTTCACCTTTCCTTGTAGCCTGCTGCATGACCCCTGCCACTTTGGTGTGATTTTTCCCATCTCTCCTCGCTCGCACTTGTCAAGTATTTCTTCAGTCTCTCCACCCCAGCCTTTGTTCTTTGCCCCATGCATCGATAGCCTCATATTTTGTTGCCAGGAGAAAAAATGCAAACAGTAATGAGAGCTGAAGCTGCTTTTTTCAGTGTGAACTGCTGTGTATCTGCAGATCAGTTGTCACCATGCTTTTTTTGTTGGGTTTGTCTTGGGGGATTTATTTCATTTCATTTCATTTCATTTCATTTCATTTCATTTCATTTCATTTCATTTCAATAACTGATGAAGTTTTCAGAAAGGTCTTTTTCTGAAAAAAAGAGGGCCTTCTGAAATCTGCGGCTGGGTCACAGCTGTTTGGTGTTACAGTTTCCACTCATTTAGCCACAGCTCAGCTGGCCAGATCAGTTTTATCTCCCAAAATTTTTGCAGTAGATTTAAACACAGAATGTGTCTGTGTTTTATATTGTACTACAGTTGGCAGAACACTTGCAAAATTAATTTTCAGGCTAGTTACTGATATCCCTATAAATCTGCCAGCATGTATTCACATTTTGAGCCTATCAGGGCCCTTCTAGTGAAGCAGAAGTGCATCTTCCATGGTCGAAGGACTCAGTTATATCAGTGTTCAGGGGTTCAAAGTAGTTGAGGGTGTACAAGATGTTTTAAGCTGTGTGTCTGTGCGTGCATGGCAACATCTGCACCCCTTATACGAAAACCTGCAAGGTGCTAATTGCCTCCCTGGGGATTGCACAACATTTAACATATTCTCTGTGTGATGTTCTCCTCTTCCCTCACACCAATAATTGCTGCTTTCTCTGTCAGGAGAGAAACTTAGGAAAGTTAAATTCAATATGTTTTTCTTCATTTTGGGAAATGTTACCATTTTCTGCTATATATGTGAAGTTACTACTTTCCCTCTCCCCTCACCCCACTGCTCGCATGAGACAGCAGCAAAGACATGGTGCTCCCTGGGGAAAGAACATCCCAAGGAGGCTCCAGCATCATTCTGTGAAGCCTTTGAAGTGAGGACAACAGGATCTGGACACTATAAAGGAGTGATCCTTTCTGCTGTCATCACAAGGATCCACCTTTTATGAGCTGTGCCTGTTCCTCCCACGGTGTGCTTGGGGACTGGCAACCTGTTGCTGTGAGCTCGGCCAGCTCCCAGCACGCTGAGGGCACTTTCACAGCTGCCTCCCTGACCCTCCCCAGGAAATAATACAGTACATGGTTCCTTATTGCATGGATAAGGCACACAGCAGGGACTTCTGCACAGATGAAGGGGAAGGGGACAGCCTTGATACCTTTTTCCTTGTTCCACCAGTGCTGACCTGGCTCTGTACTTGGCCAGGCAGCTGTAAAGCAGCACAAATATGTTAAAGCAGCTCCTTTCACTTTTGCTGTCCCACACACCCCATGGAAAGTTGTGATGCTCTGTCTGCCCACCTGGCAGTGACATATCTCTGCAGATTGGCTGGCTATGAATTCCACCCATCCCTGGCCAACAGCAGCAACAGACTCCATTTGCAGAGAGGATTAGGTAAATCCTCCTTCAAGGAACAGGACTCCTCTCCCTTTTTTTTTTTTAATTAAACAAACTAGAGTTTTTCAATAAAGACAGATGTAAAATAATCTCTGACAATAGAGAAAATAGGATAGCAAAAAGAGACAGAGCTTGCTGGCTCAGTTCTTCTCTTTACGTAATCATGGTAACTCTTGTCATAAGTCACTATTTTTTCCCAAGACCTTGGCAACAGGTTAATGCTGACATCAGGATCTAGTATCCCAGAAATCCCCAGAGCTGACATTACCAGAGAGGGATATGGTGCTAACCATTCCTGATATGCTGGCTAATAAAGATGGTCCAGGATGATCTCCACAATTTCTGCAAGACATTAAGGTCTGGCTATGGTCACTCCCACAGTTTTAGCAATTTCATAGGGAAGTTCCTTTGTAGACTGCCCTTCATCACACAGATGTTATTGGCTCCTGAGGTCTTATTGCAGGACTGTTTTTTGCCCTCCTCTGCAGAAGGTTGCCAGGCTGTTTTCATATACTCTCTCTTTTTGTGCTGTTGTGTTCCTAGGGAAATCAATGCATGTTGTTTAATTAGCATTTAAGCTAAAGGAGTGCCAAAGGAAGCACTGGAGAAATCAGACATGGTGGTGTGTTTATGCTCTTTTTTTTGCAGAGGAAGCTAAGGGATTGAATAAAGTACTGTGGAACATGAGTTTGGGGTTAAATTCAGTCTCTCACACATTTTAAAGGGGATGTCAAATCCACTACGAACTGTGGATTTAAATTTACCCTGTCTTGATCACAAGCCTTGCCAAGCACTCCGAGGGGCAAAACCTTTCTGCAGGAGGTTTTCAGACTCCATTGCAGGATAAAGTCTGGGATGGAGGATGGCACCTTATTTAGCTGCTCACCATAAAACACAGTTATTGGACTGCAGCCTGCAGCCCTGTCAGCTCTTCTGCAGAAAATTCACTTCTATACAAGTCATGTCCTTGAACAAGTATGAAAAAGATTTAGACTCTCTTCAGAAGCTACTGGCAGGGTAGGGTTCACTTCGCTCATCACCTTGAGGGGTTACTGTTAGCACTGCAGCAGTTCTGAGATAAAAGAACAGTACACCAAGAGAGCAGAAGAAAACGAATCATTAAAAAATAAAATTACAGGAAAAGGGAGATTGGTTCCAACTAGTTGCACAGATGTTGCTTGCCAGAGCATAGGGAGGGTGGAACAATTTATGGCACCAGTCAGGGGATACAGATATTTGGACTGAGCTTAAAGGGCTATCCAGGGACCTGCTATTTGGTCCTTCCAGCCCAGTGAATGGCACTGCTGCTAACATACTTCTCAGGAAGACCTCATTCAGCCTGGATTACAGTTCCAGCGCTAGAAGAGCTCTTTCCAGCTTTCTTGGCAAAGATCTGGAGCAGAAGCTGCAGCTGCCAGGATGGAGCTTCTCTGTGACTATATGGGAGGCAGAGATTCTATTACTTCCTGCTTTGTTATTCTCTTTTTTTACAAGGAATTGCCCCTCGTATTTCTCTCTCTACAGCAGCAAGGACCTAGGAGATACCAAATTCCTCTTAGTTACATGTGTGCATCTGTACTTTAGAGTTTTGATATTTTTTTAATTATTTTCCAGCTTCCCTGTTACAGTGGCTGATTTCTTCTCTCGCATTGCACATTTATCCTCTATTTCACACATATTTAATTAGAGTATTGTCTACCTTTCTACGAAGTTTCTTCCCTCAAGTCATACCCACCTTTTACCCTTGTTGTTCATAAACTGAAAATTGTTGTTGCGCTTGCCTCTTCTCTTACATCATCCTCACACTTACATCATGGCAACAACTCCTTCTCTCCCCAGCTCCTGGGATACCTTCTTTTGAATTCTGGCTCAGTCCCTGTTCTCTAGGCTTCAGCCTAGATATCTGCCCATGCAAGACAAAGGACTGCATTGCTTTAGCCCTTCCCTCTCCTGTTCTTCCAGGGCTGAGGAACCTCTTCTCCATTTATTCAACCCCATCCTTTCTCTTGCTGTTTAGCTCTCAGATACTCCCACATCCCTAAAATACAGCAGGAATTCAATCATACATTCTTGGCCATTGAGCAAGGGCCAAGCTCAAAGCCAAAAGGGGCGGAAAACAGTGCTCAGGTCACAGAATTATAGAACCAGATAGCATTGAAATTGAAAAAGACCTCTAAGATCATGAAGTCCAACCATGCAAAGTCCTACAAGTCTTAACTAAAATAAAGACCACCACCATATTCACCACTAAACCATGTCCTCAAGTGCCACATTTGCATGTTTTTGAACACTCCAGTCAGGAGTGTCAGTGTTAGCCAGAGCAGGATAGGGCAGTGTTTTTAACCTGATCTGAAAACCTCATAGCAAGCAGCAAGGTTTACTGACTGTAGCTGAAGGGCTGAAAAGGGAACTGAAAACCAAGTCAGCTCTTTGGAGTTTGAGATTCATCCAGGAAGAATCTACACCCTTTCAGAAGAAAGACGTTCACTAGCTGAAAGAAATTTGGAAGTGGTGGGATGGAGAAAGGGCTGTGTTCACTGGCAAGCTCATACTGGGAATACTGATTTTCCTCCTTGCTTGCAAACCAGTGCTTTGCTGCTGTGGTGATGTGGCTTTGTAAGTCTCCTTGCACACGTGGCTAAACATGAGTTGTATTATCAGCTCAGTTTTGTATTGCTGTGCACTGCAGTTCCTGAGTTGAAATGTATTTCTGCTCTTGCCTTTGAAGTAGATACCTTTGCTTACCTCCAGTGCCTCTGCATTTCCAAAGATCAGAGTATAATTATGCCACTCTGAATAACCCCAGGACAATGAAGTTAAAGCTCCAGCTCTTAGAGGAAAATTCCTGATCTGTGTAACATCTACAGTGGTTAAAGCTTCCATATTTCATTTCAGGGGAAACGTTTAACCTCCAGTGACTGTTATATTCACTAAACTCAGAGAAAAACACTAATTTCTGCTATGTTGGCACAACATCTGGCTCTTTTGTACAAGTTGTTTTTGATACACATGAAAGCAAAAGACTCAGTATTCTAGGTTTGATAAGTAGAATATCTTGGAAATATTCCTTGCAACAAGTTGCCATTCTGTGTTCTGTAGACCACATCTGCTGTAGCAGTCCTAAACTTAGATTTGGGATATGAGCAATATTCCTTCACTGTGGCGTTTCAAAAGTACCGTACTTCTGCCTCTCTCCTTACTTAAGTCAATGAAAGCAATGTTAGGACAACTCTTTGCTATAAAAACTGTCTTACCCAGAGGCAATGAACAGCTGGATACTCTCCAGTGTGGTGTAAAGAGGTATTTGGTGAGACAAGGCTAGTCTTTCTAACTTAAACTGTTTCCAGCTTTCTAATTCTCCCTTTTACCTGTAGGTTCACAACAGAAACCTGCTGTCCCTTGACTTTGATCGTGTGACAAGGACTGAGAAAATCTATGATGACCACCGCAAGTTCACGCTCCGCATCCTCTACGACCAGGCAGGGAGGCCCAGTCTCTGGTCACCCAGCAGCAGACTGAATGGGGTCAATGTCACCTATTCCCCAGGAGGACACATTGCAGGGATTCAGAGGGGCACGATGTCAGAAAGGATGGAGTATGATCAGTCTGGCAGAATTACGTCCAGAATCTTTGCTGATGGTAAATCATGGAGCTACACCTACTTGGAGAAGGTAAGAATGCTCTTACCACTCAGAGGTGGTGCATTTGAGGCACATGGGCTTTACTCCTTTCACATCAGTACAGCTGTACTCCTTCACCTCAGGTAATTGCTGGTCTTTATGGTCCAGTCCTCCTCTTCTGCCCCACTAAGGTGCACACAGAGGCTTTGGTGCCAGACCACCGCAGAGCAGTTGAAAATTGTCTGAGATGTTTTTTTCCCAGTCATGCTGACAACATGTGAACTGTGAAGCTTTGACATGTGATTTTTTTTTAAGCACGATCTTGCTTTATTGAGTTGACTGCAATATAAAATATGCTCAGATAAAGTCAGCACAGTGAACAGTAGGAATTTCTAGTAGGATTTTCCATGTGAAAACAACCTCCTGTACATTCTGACATCCTGCCTTCTTCAAGTGGCCCATTTCTGCTTACAAAAATACATGTAATTAGTAAGTGAGGCATTAATTCAGCCACATGTTGTAGCATACTTTGCAGTGTTTCCCAGGACCTGCACTCTGTAGGTTAGCATGGAACTTATATTTTCTAGGTATTACCATTCAGCATTACACTGCCCAGTGACCCACAGATCCATACACTGTACACCTGGGGCTGGAGTTTTTTATTCCTGGTTTTTGAACAGTGCCTATCCCTAAAACACTTTCAGGAAACTGTAGTTGTGCCATATCTTTTAAAAAGGAAAAAGTATTGACTTATTCCTTGTATTGTACAATCTATGTGGATTGTTTGTTATTATGCAAAAAAAAATAAAAATCCCAGAACAAATAAACATGCAGGCAGAAGTTTGGAGGAAGAGGATAACAGAAGATGGGTTGACACAATGAATTAGTTCAGCATTGGAAGGTGTTGGGGGGTACTTTTTCAACCATTGTTTAATTAGCTCTACCAATTCTATTTAGTTACTTTTCAAAGGCTGTTGGCACAGGAAATTTGGTAAGACAGCTTGTGCTGGTTTGAAAGCAAAACTAGTGAGACTCTAAGTCAGAAATATAATTTAATAGGAAAAAGTAAAATATATGCAAGTAATATAAAGAAAACAAAAACACTGACAGAGTCAGAATACAACCTGACACCCTGCTAGTTAGGGTGGTGG
>VXBU01005725.1:1112484-1188195 GCA_013400315.1 Bombycilla garrulus
GTTTCAACAGTTCATGAAGATGGAGATAGAATACAGACCTTCTGGCACATTTTTACATTGTAACCTAGGACACAGCTATAGGGTAGTGATGTGAAAAACTGAGCAGTCTGAACTTGGACCTTCCTCACTGCTTTAACTGCTTCTTCCACTGACCCACTCCTCTTTGGGGATACTTGATGTGCCATTCGCAGCTCCTTACCTCTCACTGTTGAATTCTATGGGTGCAGAGATTTGTCCTACTTGCCCTGCTCTTTGGATTGAAGAATTTTACAGGTTTTGAGAAAGTTACATTTTGCTCGAAAAACATGGATATAACCTGCACTTTTCTTCTTCCCATCCAGTCCATGGTGTTGCTCCTTCACAGCCAGAGACAGTACATCTTTGAGTTTGACAAGAATGACCGGTTGTCCTCGGTGACCATGCCCAACGTTGCCCGTCAGACTTTGGAAACCATTCGTTCCATCGGTTACTACAGGAACATCTACCGGCCACCAGAAGGCAATGCCTCAGTAATTCAGGACTTCACAGAGGATGAGCAGCTCCTCCACACTTTGTATTTGGGCACAGGGAGACGTGTCATCTACAAGTATGGGAAGCTGTCCAAGTTAGCCGAGATGCTCTACGACACCACAAAGATCAGTTTCACATACGACGAAACCGCGGGCATGCTGAAGACCATAAACTTGCAGAATGAAGGGTTCACCTGCACAATCAGGTACAGACAGATAGGACCCCTCATTGACCGGCAGATTTTCCGCTTCACTGAGGAGGGCATGGTGAATGCACGCTTCGACTACAACTATGACAACAGCTTCCGCGTGACCAGCATGCAAGCGGTCATCAATGAGACACCTTTGCCGATTGACCTCTACAGGTACGATGATGTCTCAGGCAAAACTGAGCAATTCGGGAAATTTGGGGTCATCTACTACGATATCAACCAGATTATCACCACTGCTGTCATGACCCACACTAAACATTTTGATGCCTATGGCAGGATGAAGGAGGTCCAGTATGAGATATTCCGGTCTCTCATGTACTGGATGACCGTGCAGTACGACAACATGGGCAGAGTGGTTAAGAAAGAGCTGAAGGTTGGCCCTTATGCAAACACAACTCGTTACTCATATGAATATGATGCTGATGGGCAGTTGCAGACTGTGTCTATCAATGACAAACCTCTCTGGCGTTACAGCTACGACCTAAATGGAAACCTCCATCTGTTGAGTCCAGGAAATAGCGCCCGCCTTACACCACTCAGGTATGACCTCAGGGATAGGATTACTAGACTGGGGGATGTGCAGTACAAAATGGATGAAGATGGCTTCCTGAAGCAAAGGGGCAATGATATTTTTGAGTACAATTCAGCTGGCCTGCTCATCAAAGCCTACAATAAAGCGAGTGGGTGGAGTGTGAAGTACCGCTATGATGGCCTAGGAAGGAGAGTCTCCAGCAAAACCAGCCATGGCCATCACTTGCAGTTCTTCTATGCAGATCTTACCAACCCAACCAAGGTCACCCACTTGTACAACCACTCGAGCTCCGAGATCACTTCCCTGTATTATGACCTCCAAGGCCACCTCTTTGCGATGGAGCTCAGCAGCGGCGATGAATTCTACATAGCCTGTGACAACATTGGCACTCCTTTGGCTGTGTTCAGTGGGACTGGCTTAATGATCAAGCAGATACTGTACACAGCATATGGGGAGATCTATATGGACACTAATCCCAACTTCCAGATCATCATTGGCTACCATGGAGGACTGTATGACCCCCTCACAAAGCTTATCCACATGGGGCGGAGAGACTACGATGTGCTAGCGGGACGCTGGACAAGTCCAGACCATGACATGTGGAAGCATCTGAGCAGCAATAACATAATGCCTTTCAACCTGTATATGTTCAAAAACAACAATCCCATTAGCAATTCTCAGGATATCAAATGTTACATGACAGGTAAGACATTTAAATTGATAACCATTTTCACAAGCTTGCCGTCAGTGAATAGGTATCATGGTCTAACGCCAGATGCACACCGCAGCTGCTCAATTACTCCTCCCGGGTAGAATGGGGAACTAAAAAAGTGAGAAAACCCATAGACAGAGATTGAGATAAAGACAGTTTAATAGGAAAACCAAAAGCTGCTTGTGCAAGAAATGCAAAATCAGGAAGTCCTTCTCTACTTCCCATCGGCAGACAGCCATCCCCAGGACAGCAGAGCTCCATCCCACAAAACAGTGGCTTGGGAAGATAAACACTATGACTTCAAACATCCTCTCCTTCCTTCTTCCTCTTCCGCTTTACATGACACCATTTGGTCTGGGATATCCCTTGGGTTATTTGGGGTCAGCTCTCCTGCCTGTGTCCCCTCCCAGCTCCTTGTGCACCTCTAGCCCCCTCACTGGTGGGGTCGGTGAGGAGCAGAAAAGGTCTTGGCCCTGTGTGAGCACTGCTCAGCAGTAGCAAAACCTTCCCTGTGCTGCCAAAACACTTTCCACAGCAAATCGAAAACAGAGCCCTGTACCAGCTACTGTAAAGAAATTTATCCTCACCAAAACCAGTACAGTAGGCAATTCCTCTCTCAGTGTCCTGATCACCGTGAGGTTTTCCATTCTTTAATGAATGGACATATGTTTTAGTTTGCCAGTTGGATCCCCATGTACAGGGCATGTTTAATTCATTAGCATAGATGGAGATTGTAATTCCCAAACATATTTCCTTTTCTCTTCTTAGCTGTTCTTTCTTTTTATTTTGCTTATAGTTTTTGTATCCTCAGATATCTGAAGTTTAGCTACGAATTAATGTCCTGATAACCTTTCTCTTTGTAGAGGGGCAGCTCTGTTTGCACAGTTTTGCCTAGAGATTTAATTGCAACTAAACAAGTGGCATACAGATTTGTTGTAACAGAATGGCAAAGCCATTTAAACCTTCCATTACCATCAGCCATTTCAGAGCCATGACACAACTACTACACTACTAGCTATGTAGTTCAAAGTTAATCTGCCCCACAGAATTAACTGTCTACAAAAAGTCAAGAAAAGAAGGTGCTTTAGACTTAAAGGACAGATTTTGGGGCATATCTACCCCAAAGTTTGACACAATCTCTGAATTGCTTCCCCTGAAACTTTGTAAAATTGCATTAATATGAGCTCTGGGGTATTTTTACAGAAAATCCTTTTGTATGTTAAATGTCCTTCCTATATTCATAGAATCATAGAATCATTTACTTTGGAAAAGACCTTTAAGATTACAAAGTCCAACTATTAACCCAGCACTACCACATCCACCACTAAATGGTGCCCCTAAGTGCCTCAACAACATGTCTTTTAAATCCCTTCGGGGATGGTGTTTACATCACTGCCCTGGGCAGCCTCTTCCAGTGCATGAAAACCCATTTTGTGAAGAAATTTTTCTTAAAATCCAATCTAAACCTCCCCTGGTGCAACTTGAGGTTGTTTCTTCTTGTCCTATTGCTTATTACCTGGGAGAAGAGACCAACCCTCACCATACTGCAACCTTATTTCAGGCAGTTGGACAGAGCAATAAGATCACCCCTAAGCGTCCTTTTCTCCAGGCTAAACACCCCCAGGTCTCTCAGCCACTCCTCGTCAGACCTGTGCTCCAGACCCTTCCTCAGCTCCACTGCCCTTTTCTGGACACACTCCAGCACCTCAATGTCCTCCTTGTACTGAGGTATCCAAAACTAAACAGGATTTGAGGTGTGGCCTCACCTGTGATGAGTACAGGAGGACAATCACTGCCCTGGTCCTGCTGGTCACACTGTTGCTGATACAGGGCAAGATGGCACCGGCCTTCTTGGCCATCTGATCTCACCTGCATGTTTGCTGTCATCCCCTGCCTGTACTGAGATAGCAGCCTGAAGGGCCTCACTAGCAAACTGTCCCTCTACCATTTGTGTACTGCCCCCAGGTTTATCTCCAGCCAGCTTTATTTTATACCTTTACCCCTACAAATCTAGTTCATACTATATGCAATGAGAAGAGTTTAAGAAGTTTGAGAAGACTTTTTGGTAGGACTCATTTCTAGGTACTTCCCAATGAAAAGCCAGGTGCCACAGTCACACAGCAAATGTACATACTTCCTAAGGAGATAGAATTAATTTGTTAAATGCTCCTGCTGCATCTAACAATAATTACATTCCCCTGAGTTATGATATCTGTTTAATAGCAAACAAATGTTACAAAGTAAAAATCCTGGGGTTTCTATCCGGCTTGTTCTTCTAGCCATTAGGATTTGTGTTTTCAGGTTCTTCTGCAATAACCATGAAGATTAGATCATGACTTTTTTTCGTGAAAAGTTTTTTTCTCCAGAGCTGAGAAGATGGTACCACAAGGGAAGTAAAATGTTTCAAAAGATGCAGGCTAAGATCCTGTATGTTGTTCTCACTCTCATAATTAAGGCTGGGAGGGAATACCTCAAGACAATCTTTCCTATCAGAAAATGCTTATTTGTCAAAACTGAATTTGTTTTGGGGGAGGTTTGAGCTTGAGAGATTTCTCAGCAGAAGCATAAACACCTGTCAAATTTGTATAAATTACAAATTCCAAAATGTCCTTAAAGAAAAATTAGTTTTGGATTTTCAACCTTTTCAAGTTCAGTATAAACTAACGATTGAAAATTGGAAAAAAATAAATGAGTCAAAACCAAAATGGAGTTTAATTCAGAAGTTAATTGGAAATTTTTGGTTTGAACTGGTTTAGTTTTTGAGCTGTTGTTTTGTGACATATTAACAAATATTTGTTTTCCTGTGCAAGTTAAGACAGGAAAAAATAATTTTTCTAGCCCTTTGTTACAACAAGTGCACAGCTTCCCACACAGCTCTGACAATAAAATCAAGATGTCAAAACTTGATACACTAATATTTTATATGCACCAAATAATGTTTTCCATGATCTTGTAAGTTCTATTTTTAGTTTTTCAAGAGTATGGAGCCCAAATACACTTTTTATGTTTCTCCTTCCCCAGTGTAGGGAAGAAGCAGGCCATGCTATGGGATGAGTGCTGTGACATGAGGCTGCAGTCCCAGCACTTCTTTCTGCTCAGGCTAGCAGGCACCTCATGGGCAGGACCCATGATAAGACTGTCCTTGTCATCACAACCAAATCTGCCCAGATCTGGAAACAGGGAACCACTTTCTGTCCCTCCATTCCCATGCTTGTCCTTGGGAGCTCAGTGCCCAGGACATGGGTGACCAGCACGTGCTTTGGTCCACAGTAATGAGGTCTCTGAGCTTAAAGAAACTGAAGGTATGTGGAGGGGAGAGCAGGAGAAGCAGGTATTTATGTTTTGAGAGACCCATTGTTAAACATGAATATTTTAGTGATTGTACACTTCATGGCACAGAGTTTTGCTGCCAGCTTCAGCAATCCTGATGGATTGAACTGACATTTCCATTACATGTGTCTGCATTAAGCACTCTTTTTCTTTGCCCTCAAATGAATTTACTGTGAAATGTGTTGGCAGGGTTACTGTAGCTGAAAAAAAACCTCTGTGATGTGAAATGTACTTTTCTGTCAAAAAAGTTGTCACTGCCTCTTGGCAAATTAGTATTTTCCCCTCTGTTTTCTCAGCTCCACACCTTCCTCTCATGGTTTCAGGTTGTTCGTTTTGGTGGGGTTTTTGTTATGGGTATTCCAACACCTCTTCCCAAAAAGAACAAACTCCTGTTTGCAAATGTTTTGGAAGTCAGCTTTCTGAGACGTATAAAAAAAACCTCCTGAATTGGATATTTCCAGACATATTACATATTTTTCAGCAGTTCAGCATCCATGCTCAGTATTCTTTTTAGCATTTTTGAAGTGCTTGGGAAATGATTCCTGCATTAATACTGACCTTCACTGTTTTACTTTGTTCTCCTGACCACCTGGTCTACAATATGTACATCAAAGTTCTTCATTTGAGATAAGAAGGATTTGGAAGCAGGCTGGCTTAGCACTAGGCAACAAAATAATCAAATGAGCGTTTTTGATTTCTTTCATACCCCCCCCCAACCTCTCTGTTTCAAAGACACTCCAAAAACAATCTGTACGTTGAGTGAACAGAAGTGTTTTTATTACAGAAATCCTCCCTCTTCCACATGGATTGTCACAAGGGCTTTTTGGACATCTGCCCAATCGCAACATTTTGGCCTGTAGGAAAACAAGCAACAGATAGTGTGTTTGTTTGGCTCCTGATTTTCCAGTCATCTGGAACGGCGTTATTTGCCACTTGCATCCATAATTTCTTTTCCAACCAGTTCTTCAAAACATTCATTTAGGCTCATGGAAATAGAGAAAAAAAATATTCAAATATGCCTATTTGATTATTTAGTTTTTTTCCATCTTCAGATTGTTTCAACAAAGCTTAGTGAGTTTAGCAAAATGAAAATCCAGCCTTTGCACTTCCAGCGTGAAGCAGAGCAATCACCAACAAAATTCCAATTGCATTCAAACACTTAAGACTCCTGGGAGCTAATATTAGTTAAACTTTACCTTCATACCTTTCTTTACCTTGCAGTTGCTGTTATGTGCCAAATGCATGCCATATTGCTCAGGGACTGTAGCAGGTGTGTCCTCTGGAGCTAAGTGAAGGCAAAAAGGTGTGCTCATCAAATGCTCTGAAGCTGAGGGGGAAGTGATGCTAATCCCAAGCAGATCTAGGAGTTACCCAACCTCATAATTTTTTTCCTCCAGCAGATTAACTTTCAATTGCTATTCCTAATAGCTGTGCAATCAAAAATCACGGAACCCTTTGTAACCTACTGGCAAGTAGATTACAGTAATGATGTCCCAAATGGCTGATTTTCCATCACATTCCCTTTAGTGCCAGTGGTTCCTCTTTTGTATAAGACAATAATTTATCATGAGTAGGCAGCAATTTTTTCACCATCCATAAACATTTTTTAAGGTGTTTGTAAAAAGTACCCAAGCAAAATATTTGTCTTATATCTGGTACACTTATTTTCACTATAATACTCCTTGCAGGTAGTATGAAGGCTGACTATAAATATCACTATAAAAGATGATGTGACTTTACACTGGTTTAATACTCCAATTACAGCTTCATGTGAACGATGCCAGGAAATACTGGACTGAGGTGGAAATCCATGGAAAAAGGAGTGGATTTATCCAGAGTCTCTTCCGCGAGCACCTGCTAAATGCCTCAGCTGTCCATCCTGGATATCCTGGTATTCTGGCACATAGCTCTAAATTTAGTCTTCAGCCTGTAGGCCATTTGAGAGTCCTCAGGGAGAGAAGTATTAGGTCTGATGTGTTCCAAGTTGACTGTAGGACTGGATAACATTTCCCAGTTGGCTGGAGCATCTCAGCCTCCAAGTGTGTTGCTGTTGCTGCACTTCCACACACTTCCACAGTGATTGGTTTCTGCTGATGAAGGGCACACATGAAGTTGGCTTTGATTTGGGCCATTTGCTCACTGCCAACATTTCTATTCCAGAGCTGGGACACTGCAGAATTTGGCTCTGGCTGGAGGTGGAAAGGCCAGACTTGGCACGCAGCTCTTTCTAGGACCATTAAGATTTCTGCTCTTCACACAAAGCAGACACTCATCATTTTGTCCAGACTGCTAAAGTGCCACCATGGGGTCCTCCTCTCTGGGCCTTCTCCTGGGCAATCCTGCTTGAGAGATCAGATAATCTTATTTATGTTTGTCTTCCCTTCCAGATGTCAACAGTTGGCTGCTCACCTTTGGGTTCCAGCTGCACAATGTCATCCCCGGCTACCCCAAGCCAGACATGGATGCAATGGAGCCATCCTATGAGCTAATCCACACACAGATGAAAACCCAAGAATGGGACAATAGCAAGGTGATCCATGTAACTCCATACTGTATCTCACGCCCTTATCAGCAAACTATCCATTTGCAATATTGGTTAAAAAAGTTCTACCAGCATGTTGTGAGATGAAGAGCGAGTCAGACCCCGTTCCAGTATTGAAATCTAACCAAATAATCAAATATTAAGTTCCCTAGTGTCATGGTGCTTTTTCCTGTGATATTTTCTGGTGATTGTTCAGTGACGTGGTATGTTACTGTTTCTTTCAGGCTAAATTCAAGGTCTTTGCACTCAGCATTTTTAGAAATTAAAAAAAAGCTCGTCTTGATACTGAATTGGTTTATAAAGTTGATTTGGGTTTTTTGGGTTGTTTGGTTTTTGTTAGTTTGTTTGTTTTGGGGGGTTTTTGTTTTGGTTTGGTTTTTTTTGGTTTTTTGGTGTTTTTTTTTTCTAGAAACTTATTCATTCTGCTTTAAAATGTCATAATCAGGAAGTCACACTACTTCCATAGGTAACTCTTTTGCATTGCAGAGAGTCTCTCCAGAAAGAATTTTTTGATGATATTAAACTTCCATTTTACCTGACCAGATTTAATCCCATGTAATTGTGTCCTGCTTTTAAAAACAGGCTTGTTTCCCAAGCCTGTTTTGGTACATGCTGGTGCAAAATTCACTGGTAAAATTGGCAAGAAAAAAGCTTTTACAGCCCAATACTTTCCTCATCTTCCTGAGACTTACTTAGCTGTTAAAGGTTGGAACACAGGGTCAGGATTTGAGAGCCCTGGGTTAACTCCCAGCCCTACTGCTTTTCAGTGTATGACCTTGAAAATCATTTACCTCTTTCATTTCATAGCCTGATTGTATTCTGGGGTGGCTTTCCTCTGTTTAGTCTGAATCCTCTTTAGTCTGAACTCCCAAGTGCTGTTGCTGTGTACTCAAACATTGCAAGAGCAGTGAGGCACCAACATGCTTGGGGAGATCAGGGCATGCTTTCCACATTTCTGCTGATAAAATGATAACAGTAGGCAATGGAATTGATTCCATTTGCGCTCCTAGCATCTCTATCTATGGCTTCACTGAAATCTTGATGTCCTGCAGCAGATTCTTGAGGTACACATCTTAAACCAGGAGGTCACATTTCCTGAACCACAAAAGGTATCACTCAAAGGTACAAACAGAAATTACTTTAGATTGATAGTAGTCATGTGTCAGTCGATCATTGGTACTCAGCCTCATAGCCATGCTGAAGACAAGTTAAAATGTACCAGCTTCAACAAGAAATGTATATCAAGTGTCAATAATATAGGGGGAACTAAAGAAACTCTGCCTTTTGCTACCATTACTGGGTTGATGCTTGAAAACTATTACAATGCAGTAACTCAGTTGTGGTTTGGAGCTCAGAGACCCCCCCTTTTTGTTTCTTATTTCCTTTGATTAAATAATAAAATGCTATTAGAAGTTACTTCACTAATGAGAGAGAGCCTCAGGATTTTTTTCTTCTCTCTGCTGGGACACAGTCTCCCTGGGCAAAGCTGTATAGGAATAAGTAAACAGGAAAGGCTCACCCAGAGATTGCACAGAACACCATCTCTATTGTTATGTGCTGTAGATAATAACTCCCACAGAACCACCACAGAAATTATTAATATTGGTAGTGTTATTATATTATTATTTTATCATTAGTTCGTTACGTATATTATAGTGTATATATATATATATATAAGTTTTTAATGTGTATTATAATATCATTATTTGACTTATTGAGTAGCCAAGTTAACTTGAGTGGCAGCTTGAGGTGAAGACTGACCCTTGCTCATACAGGCAGATGAGCTGGAAATAAAGTCAAGAAGACCCCTTCCTTCTGTCCACCCATTTTAGGTGAATCTGCCTGAATGAGCAATAAGAAGAAAAGGAAATCTCCATGCCCCTCACAGGTTCTTAAAGCCAGAAGCTACAGTGAGGGTTTTGCAGGGACCTGCTCTTTAAAAGAGGGCTTTATACAGCTGTCATGCTTCCAGATTAGTCCCTCTGCACTCAGATGTTGAATGTGGAATTTAACCATTGCAGGCTGTTTCATATTCCTCCCCTGTGTTATGACAGCAACAGAACATGAACATTTTTATTTCAGTCTACAATTGCAGGATCATGCTGTGATAGCAAGTGGCTCTTAAATGCTGTGGAGCAGGATTCCTCAGCATATTGTAGGCACATATTTGCATATACCAAATTCATTCACATATGATACCTGAACATATGATCCATTTTCTCCTACATGTATCCATGCATCCAACACTGATGTTTCACATTGTTCACTCCTAACCCTTTCAAACATCAGTACACGCTCCCAGACACAGTCCAGTCCTCCTTCCCACCTTCCTTGTCTCTGTATTTATTGATGAAGCATGTGGAAGAAAATAGAAACTTTTGAAAATTTTACATAGGAAATGGCAAAATTAAACCAAGGTAAATGAAAGCACAGGAAACATTATCAGTTAATGAGACTGATCAAACCATAAAATGGTATTGCAGAGCATATGTCATTTAAAGGTAGCCTGGACAAGGCATTGATCACTGAATCAATCACAATCAATCACAACTTGCTCATTTCCATGTCTTCTGATTCCTCGTTTCTCTGGGTACATACCTCCTTGTGATAGACAAAAGTATATTTTGAGCTATTCCACTGGTTTTGCTGATCAAAGCCATGGCCCAGCAGATTTAGTCTGTTCTTTTATCAGAGAGGAACAACTAACAGGAGCACAACAGCAGAGCAACTAACACCCATAAATGGCTGTTTCATCTCTCTTCAGAGTGCATAACCAGAGGGCCCTAGCATCTCCTTCTAAAACATTTCTGGTACTCGCCTTGCAGGTCTGGAAGACAGGAGAGATAATTCTGACTTTGAGCATCCACCACCTCAAAAACAGCCAGCATGTCATAAACCTTGCACTAAATCCCTAAAGCTCTGAAGTGACATTTAAAATCCAATACTCCATTGTGCAGCACTTCTCCCCTCCTCCTCCCCATGACTGTGAGGCTGTCACTAAATTGTTTGTTGAACAAGTTCGGTGTTATTGGCCGCTGGGGGACTCTGGGTGACCTCTGGCATATTGTGGAACTGCAGCACCTGAATCCAATTTCTCTTCTGTTTTTTTGTTTGTTTTTTTTTTTTTTGTTCCCTTCCTTTTTGTCTTGTTGAGCTGTCAGGTAATTGTTGGAGCCAGAACAACTCTATTTCCAGGGAGGGGTGTTTTGGAGTCAGCACTTGTATCATTATCTATATCCTGCTATAACTACCCTTCTCTCCATCCCATGGGCACTGTCTCCAGGAAGGGTCCTGTTTTCTGCAGTGCCTGTTACAGGCTTTAATGGAGAAGTAGTTTTGGCATTCCCTCCGGAGCAGCATTTTGGAGGCAAGGGCTGCTCTGGGATGCTCAGCCAGGACGAGAGCTATAGGGCTGTGCTTTCTGGCAGAGCTTCTTCCAAGGACAATCTGTTTGAGGAACTGGCTCTGCCAGTGTTCATCATTCAGGGAAGGCATCCTGACAGTGCAGGTGCTTTGGCCTGGGCTTTGTCACACTGTCTGCACATCTGTCCATCAACTCCCAGTTATGTTTTACAAATCTAGTGGTTAGTTTTCAAAGGATCTAATGCAGGGAAAGGAGTTGAAGTCTCAAAGACATTAAGTTCTTCAGGCTTTATGAAAATAGATGAGAAAAATGAAAAGTGATGAGCAAGAAGAGGAGGCAAATCCTCTTACTTCTCCACGCTTGAAATCTGCTTAATGAACTCAACCTCGTTATCCCCCTACAATCATGTACAGTGGTGGGGTGGAGGAGAGACCTGTCCTCTAAGCCCCTGAGTTAGTGCTCCTGTTTGGCTCATTCCAGCCAGGCAACACCCAGAGCACTGGCCTTGGTGCCCGTGGCTCACCTCTGCTGTCTCACACGTCACCTCTAGGACAGCCCTAGAGCCTGCAGTGCAGCCATGCTGGTGGGCACATCCAGAGACTTGTCTCCAGGTGATGGCCACATGGAATATAGGGAGGAGGCTGATGGCTGAACAATGGCTCTGTTAATGGAGAGCTACAGGGTAAATAAAAAGAGGGTTTATAAAAAAGGGGGAGAGCAACTTTCTACACTGGCATATAGGGATAGGTCAAGGGGGAACAGTTGTAAATTAAAATAGTAGAGGTATGGATTAGATATTAGGAAGAAATTCTATACCCGGAGAGCAGTGAGGCACTGGCAGAGGCTGCCCAGACAACATGTGGATACACCATCCCTGGAATAGTTCAAGGACAGGCTGGAAGGGGCTTTGGGTAGCCTGGTCTGGGGGGGNGGGGGGGGCATCCCTGGCCCTGGTGGGGGGGTTAGAAGATTATCTTTTAGGTCCCTCACAGACCAAGCCTTTCTGTGATTCTGTGATAAATAGGAAGGAGTTAAAATTAATCAAATATTAGAGAAACCATAATTTCCAAACCTTTTGGAAAAAGTAGCTTTCTGTGTTTTAAGCCATATGGTGGTAAAAGAAACACCTATCTGTCTGTAATGGCACAAGGATAGAAAGAAACTTGGAAACATGTTCATGTATTTCACATCTTGGATCCTTGATGAGAAATTAAAGCTTTCAGTCTCACACTGGAAGGCGGTATTTAAAAACAACAGATGATAGGATCTGGCAATGGTATTTCAAATCCTCAAGAGGTGCCGGCAAAATGCAAGAGGCTATTCAGAGATCCCGGTAATGTGCCGCTCTCCTGAGCTGTGTGCAGCAGAGAACAAATGATGAAGGTCGTTCTCTTCTCTCCAAAGGATTGTTACTAGATAAAGTGAAATGTCACCTAAGGACATCTGATTAAGAAAGACTGTGAGGAAAAATAAATCCAGCATATTTGTCACTCAGATTGAGGAACAAATATTGAAATAAAATAGCAATGAATTCCCTTCTTTCTTCTGTAAAACTGGTTTATAGATGCTTTGGTTTACAGTTGCTAAAAGCAGCAGCAATATTTAGAGAATAGCACATGCCACTTCAGCTTTGGATGGAAATTTTCTGTTTCTTTTCCTTGCCAGTTCATTGAAATGAGTTCTAAGATTAAACAAAAATGGTAATTTCAAAGTCAAGGATACACTGCCTCTTTGAACTATGTATAATCTGTTTGCCTCCACCCTCTTTATATTCACAGCACAGCGTACAGGCTGGCTGTGCTCTGGTTTGCTTAAATTTGTTGGTTGGGTTTTTGTTTTCTGTTGGATGCGTTTGTTTTTCTTTTTAACATAATGCTCTTCCCAAATACACTCTTTTATCAAAGAAATGCACTCAAAAAGGCATTTCAAAGTCATCCTGGGCTTGTTTTCAAGGTAACAGAGATGCATTTAGTTATTGAAATGGTTGATAGGTAATAGTTAAGTCTGAGCAACTGGTGTAGTGGAAGGTGTCCCTGCCTGTGGCAGAAGATTTGGAACAAGATGATCTTTAAGGTTCCTTCCAGCCCAGACCAGTCTGTGATTCTAAGTGATGGTGAATGTTCAGCATTACAGTTTTGCACATCTCATTTCTGACTTCCCTGTGTGAAAAAAAGATGGGAAGAGCACAGAAGTAACCAGTCCTCCACAGAAAACCCTTTGCTGGTGCTTTTGTTCTTGAGTAAGACACCTGAGGACAGGTCTCTGCCTCTGAATTTTGATATACGGTGCTGTCCAGATCCACTGGTTTGTTGGGGCACTCACAGAGGATCTTTACCTAATAATTTGCTCATAATTGAAAGCATACTAGAGTTCCTGCAGCTCATCATGAATAAGGTGATGAAGACAAAATTGAAGGGGAACAGGGGCAATTTCTGGTAGGAATTATTCGTCCGTGCCCAGTACTGCCTGACCTCCCCATGCTCCCTTCCCCAAGGTGATAATCAGATAATGGTGCAATTAATTCCAGGGTTTCTCACTCACCTGCTGGTAAACAAGGTGATGTAGATATAGATGGTGATACATAAATGATCACAGGACAGAGCCATGTAACACAGAAGACCTGATTTACATCCTTGAGTGAGCAGTGAGAGTGCTGAGAGATGCCTTTCCCCATCACTAGTAAATGTTACTGAGGCAAGTTGGAAAGGCAGCATGACATACAAAGTGGTAAAGAGACCACCTAGAGTCAACCCCTATGAGATACACCTGAGAAGAACTCGCCATTTAAGCTTCTTTGAAGAGGAAATAGCTAATTACCAAGGCTGTGCAGTGTGCACTTGTTTAGAACAGTAAGTGTTTCATGGAGCCCAGAAGCCTAATTGTTCCATGTCCATCATCACTGACATCTACATTAATTACGTCCATTTTTTGCATAATTAGAGCACTTGTGCAATTGGCAGAGAAGCTGGGCTCAGCTCCCTATCAGTCTGTTAATTATATTGCTCTCTAGGGGTGTGTGAGATGCCCCACAGGCAGGATGGAGAAAACCAGAAAGAGCTCTTTTTTCATAGGAAACTGGTTCGTGCTCCACCTGTTATGCTGTCAATCAAAAAGGGAGAAGGGGAAGGTACACCAGCCTGCTCAGCACTTTGAACAAAAGTAATTTCTGGGAATTTTAATGTTCAACAACCTAAAATGTGCTCTTGAAATAGTGTTCCTCTGTTCCCTCATAGTTTTCTCTTTTATCAGTCAAAACTGCTCATAACTTTTGAGCAAGTTGCAGTGCTCAATCCTTTTTTTTTTTTTTNACTCTTCCCTGCCTCACTTTATGGAAATTAGGGTTTATTTCACTTCCCTCGTCGTGTTAAAGTCTTGTGTGAGAGGTCCACACTGAAATTCCTGAATCATCTGAATTATCTTCTTGCACCCAGGATGTGAATCTCTAGTTCATGGACAGTTTAAGGCAATATCTTTTATGGGTGTTAAATTTCCTCAAAATAATTGGAAAGGAGCAAACTTTGTAGCCTATTTTTAATCCTGGCTCTCATTACATTACTGAACTGAGCCGCTGGCAGTGGCAGGAGAGTTTTGTCATAGAATCCTCTCGCTTTTGTGAAATTTGAGCAAATATTGTTCATGAACAGGAGTCTGTAAGAAACCAGTGCTGCCATGAATTGATGGGAGCATTTCCAGAGCATTTTGCAGTAATGATGAGCTGCTGACTTGTTGTGTGCTTGCTCCATTATAGACTCACAGCAAAAGTGACTTTGTATTGCACCAGACTGCAAATGATCAGGGCTGTTGTCTCTCAGCAGTTTTGCTTCAATATAAGCCAAAGCTAGAGCATCAGGTGGGGTTTGCCTTAACTCAGGGAGCCTGGCAAATTGTAGAGGGTTTGCAGGAATTAAGTTTTGGATTTAATGCCTTGCTTGAGTTTTGAACAACCTGCTTTGGCCAGGCTGAAATGGAATACAGAGAGGTTATGGCCACCCTGAGGGTCATACAGGTCATGCTGGGCCTTTGAAGGCAGCACAAGGAGTCACAAAGTGGAGTTAAAATAGAAGAAACCTTTACAAATACTTTCATGCTTCACAGAAGATCTGAGAGCATTTGGTAAGGTGTCATGGGCACAAGATGAATTGTTTCTTCTATACAGAAGAGCAGTGAAACACAACCTAATTATGTGTCCAAACTCAACCCCCACACCTCTGAGGCAAAAAAAATTGTTTTTCTACCTCTACATCCTTCAATCTGTGAGATTAAATACAGTTCAGTTTACAGAAACAATGAGCATTAGGGGGGGACATCATGTCTCTTCCATGAAAAGGAGTTAAAATTTTGAGAAAATGTGATAAGGGAAAAAAAATAATGGAGCTCCTCATTACATGTTTCCTGCAGTATGTTCTCCTGCTCTCCAGCATCCTAATCGTGCCTTTGGGTCATCAGGTTTCTCTTTCTAATATGTCATTCTCTTCTTTCTCTCCCTGCTCAGTCCATTTTGGGGGTCCAGTGTGAGGTGCAGAAGCAGCTGAAGGCCTTTGTCACCCTGGAGCGCTTCGAACAAATCTACAGCTCCAGCATTGCTGGGTGCCGTCACATCAAGAAGAACAAGAACTTTGCCTCTGGAGGCTCCATCTTTGGCAAGGGCGTCAAGTTCGCCATGAAGGACGGGCGCGTGGCCACCGACATCATCAGTGTGGCCAACGAGGATGGGAGGAGGATCGCGGCCATCCTGAACAACGCCCACTACCTGGAGAACTTGCACTTCACCATCAACGGCGTGGACACGCACTATTTCATTAAGCAGGGCCCGTCAGAGGGTGACCTGTCCATCCTGGGCCTCAGCGGCGGGCGCAGGACCCTGGAGAACGGCGTGAATGTGACAGTGTCCCAGATCAACACAGTGCTGAATGGGAGGACTAGACGCTACACGGACATCCAGCTCCAGTACGGTGCACTGTGTCTAAACACGCGCTACGGGACCACCCTGGACGAGGAGAAGGCACGCGTCCTGGAGCTGGCCCGACAGCGCGCCGTCACCCAAGCTTGGTCCCGGGAACAGCAGAGACTGCGGGATGGGGAGGAGGGCATTCGCTCGTGGACAGAAGGGGAGAAACAGCAAGTGCTAAACACAGGCCGGGTACAGGGCTACGATGGCTATTTTGTGATCTCAGTGGAGCAGTACCCTGAACTCTCAGACAGCGTCAACAACATCCACTTCATGAGACAGAGCGAAATGGGCAGAAGGTGACAGAGAGGGTCAATGCGGTGACTTCTTGCCAAAGACAGCTACTCTTTTGTGGCCACTTACCTGACTGTGTTGTACTCAATCCTTTTTCTAAACTGAACAAGGTGGGGGGAGGAAAATAGAAAGAGAAGGAATAATATGGTTGCACTGTAACTCATGCAACATACTTTTTTCCTGCTTTAATTTGGCCTTCACACTTTTTTTGCAATGAACAGAAGGTATATTTTGCCGTAGTGTGATCACAGTGAAGTTTACTGTCTCTTGTCCTTTTATTTTTTTTTTTTTATTTTTTGTTTTGTTTTGTTTTGTTTCTTTCCCCCCCCTCTTTGTGAGGAATTTGAAGTCGGGAGTCGTCAGCGTGTGTCCTTAGGTGTACGTGCGAAATGGGTGTCTGTGCTAACTTGTGTCATCCTAGCCCTTTCTGCTTTGGGGCAGGGACATAGCCTTCCACCTGGAACAGGGGGAGCCCATGGTGGGCCAGACAGCTCTTCCCAGAAAGAAAGGAGATGGAAGACAATACAGATTCTGATACTCTGAAAGTGACCATCCGAATCATGTGCCTCAAAAGAGACCTTACAAGTAGTTTTCACGTTTCACTTGGGACTTAAAGTGTTTCTTTGGGGGCTCCTGCTGAGCAGAAGTAGATTATAGAGGCAAAGGAGCTGATTATAGTACCTTGCAAGATGATTCTCTTCCTTCCTGAACTGGAATAAAAAAAGGAAAAAATCAGTCTTTTTTCATTATGAGAGTAGATACTTTTTGGGTTTTTTTGTGTGTGCGCAAATCCTGGTTTTAGTTAAATAACCTAGCAAAAGCCAAGAAAAGGGACTCCTGCTCTATTGAGAAAAGCTAAAATAAATCCTCTCTCGTACGTAGAGCTGTTCTATAGGTGGATTTAATGCACCCATGTTGTACATTTGCTAATGGCATAACTTCATTAAATGTATAGTGTTTCAGTACATGAGGCTACGTGTTTAACAGTCCACTGTGCTGTATCTGATAAAACCTGTTAATTTTTAGGAAGCTGATTTAATTTTAAGAGTAGTTATAGTATGCCAGTGACATACCACTGAAAATTAGAGCCAAACCCTGCTTTTCCTGGTTCTGGAGCTTGTATTTATTGGCTGGGAAATGCAGTTTGGAGTAGCATGCTGGCAAGTCATTTATGACTATGGCTGATAAATGTCTCCTGGGGACTTTGGCAGCAGGGATTTTAAAATGTTTAATAAGTAGCAACAGCTTGTGCGTGGTGGGACAAGAAGTAGAATATTGAAATCAACCCTCTCACTGTTTCTTACATGAGCTCAAATTTAATGGAGAGCCCACTTGACTGTTAGCAGGGACAAGGGGGAGGTTGGATGGAAATGCCCACTACAGAGAGGACCAAGTGCTTTAATAAGAAACTGCTGACAAAGTTGCTCGGCATGCTAATGTAATTTTTATTCACATAACCTCTGTGCTCTGGTATTTGCAAGAGTCCTTGAAATTCAAGGGAGCAAGGAGATGAGCTCAGCATCCTCTTCCCCGCCTGAAACGGTTCTGTGCTGTTCCTGCAGGCAGAAGTGTTACCCCACCTCTCAATGGAGCTCTGGCTGGAGGTGGCCAACCCTGGTCCCAGACAGGTGTCTCTGTCGCACTGATATCTGCACGTGTCCTGACTCTAAGAGCTCTCTTGTGTCTCTCTGGGAACAGCTCAGTCCTGATTTATTTTGTTTCTATTCCATCCACTTTGGCCTTTCCCAGTTCTGCAGAGAGATAACCCGAGATGTGCAAATCCATGCCAAGGCTGTTGTCTTGCTCGGAGTCCTACCATGCACCTGTGTACTCAGAGGCAGCTCTTCTGCACTCCTGCCACCACCACTGCCGTCCTCCAGCACAGACTGACACTCCTCTGCAGGATCTCACCCCCAGATACAGCGGGGGCGTGTGTTGGCCATGCAGTCCTCGAGCAGCAAAACATTGGCAGCCCCGGTGCTCTCACGGTTTCTCCATAGAGGCCAGCTGCCAGCTCCTTCTGCCTTGCCTGTCTGTTCCAGGGTGCTTGCCAGGAGGAAGGTGATGGGATTGAGATTCCTCTAACAGACTGTTCCTCCACCAGTTCCAAATCCTTAATACCTTTGGCTGCGTGGCCACGACCAAGGCTATGGGTTTGATTTTCTGGTCATCTCTCCTGCAGCAAGGGTGACGATGCTGGTGCTGTGTCCCAGCGCTGTACTCTGAATCACGCCTTGCAGCACACAACCCTTAATACTTTGGCAGGAGTGAACCACAGGCAGCTGGAAAGGGTATCCAGTTCTGGCAGAGCCAGGTGGGAGAAGATGTGTTGGCCAGATTCTCTCCAGGCTTTGGCAAGGGAGCAGTTGCTTTGGCAGCTGCCTGCCAGGAATGGTTAAAAGGCCGTGGCATTGCCACCTGTATGGCTGGTATGAAGTGCTTCATGGTAAGCCTGGGTTGCCCTGAGGATGCACAGGTGGGGGTCAGGGGCAATGTTAGCCAAACCAGCAGTCACCACCTACACAAAGGAAGCAGCACCCTCTTGCCAGTGCTGTCCAGCTCCCTGCTTCCCCTTCTCCAAGTCACACCAGGGACAAATCCCTCTTAAAACCTCAAGCTTGTGATGACTGTGAGTGTCCCAAGCAGCATGAATGGAACAAAAAGAGACCTGCAGGAAGCAGGGTCAAAAGGTATGAACCCCTGGTAAAGACCTGCAGAGCAGAGAGAGCTCGATGTGCCTCTCACTTACACTGCCCACGCCAAGCAGCTCCAAAGAAAAGTGGTGCTTCTGTGTCCATCCCTGTCCATGTGTTAAAATGCTAAGAGGAGCAGTGCAAGAGTAAATGGGCCATGTTTCCAGAAGCCAAGAAAAGGGATTCGAGTGTAAAATATTCCTACTGGAGCCCTGCCAGCCTGAAATGGCACCTCTACAGCCTTACGCAGACTCTTCAGGTTATTACATGAGCTAATGACTTTGAGGAGTTCACGCATTTTTCAAGAGTCTCCCAGTCCCACCGTGCTTGTCCAGCATGCCCAGAGCAGGAGCCCAGAGCTCTGTGACATGGCCAAGGCAAGACCCTCGAGTTGCATTCTTCTGCATCCTCAAGCAGCATCGGGATGTGACTGCACCTGTCTGCCTGCCAGAACCATGATGGTCTTCTCCTGGGCCTGCACCTGGTCTGGGAACTCTGGACATTGTGTCAAAAAGGGGGAAAAAATACATATGTGAAAGTATATATATATGTATATGTTGCTCCTTTATATATCAAAACAAAAATTTAAAAGGAATGGCTAATACAAACCTGTCCAAAGATAGCTGCTACATTTTTGAGTCCTCAGCCTCTGAAAGCTTTCCACTTCACCTAGATTGCAAAACAACGTTTTCAATCCTGAAGCCCTAAATTTACCCTTCATTAGTGAAACATGCTTTTTCTACAGGATCTCAGGTGCTTTTCTGTGGAATGGGATGCAAACACAGAGTTGTGCCCTCATCAAGGATCTGCACTCTGCTATCCACAAGCATTTCCACTCTACTGATGGCCCCACAGCCCCTTCCCAGCCTTTTTGTTGTCACTTTTGCCTCCCCATGAGACCATTCTGGCTGCCTGACCCTTCTTGCTTTGCTTGTGTGCTGGCATGTAGTAATTTATTACTTCCATAAGCCTGGAAGGTCCTGGGTGCAAATCCCACACCACTAATCCCCATTAGAGGATCAGAGACTGGTTTGGGTTGGAAAGGGCCTTGGAGATCATCCAGTTCCAACACCCTTGCCATGGGCAGGGAGACCTTTCACTAGACCAGGTTGCTCAAAGCTGCATCCGAGCTGGCCTTGAACACTTCCAGGGATGAAGCATCCACGGCTTCTCTGGGCAACCTCTGCCAGTGCCTCACCATCTTCAGGAAAGAATTTCTTCCTAATACCTAATCTGCTCTCTGTTTGAAGCCATCTCCCCTGTCCTGTCACTCAAGGCCCTTGTCCAAAGTCCCTTTCCAGCTCTCTTGGAGCCCCTTAAGCACTGGAACAGAGTCTTCCCCAGGGTGAAAATTCCCAACTCTCTCGGCCTGCTATAGAGGTGCTCCAGCCCTCTGAGCATCTTAGTGGCCTCTTCTGGACTTGCTCCAACAGCTTAACATCCTTCTGTGTCGGGAGCCCCAGAGCTGGATGCAGCACCCCAGGTGGGATCTGGTTAGAGCAGAGCAGGGGGGCAGAATCTCCTCCCTCGCCCTGCTGCCCACTCTGCTAGTGCTGCAGCCCAGGACAGGTTTGGCTTTCTGAGCTGTGAGTGCACACTGATGGGTCATGTTGAGCTTCTCACCCAACAACACCCCCAAATTTTTCTCGCTAGGGCTGAGCTCCATTGCATTCCCTGCCCAGCTGTACTTGTGCCTGGGATCATCCCAGCTGAACTTCATGAGGTTCACACTGGCCCACCACTCGGGCTTGTCACGGTCCGTCTGTGTGGCATCCCCTCCCTCCAGCGTGTCAACCGTTGCTCTAGATGCTGTTTCAAAGGCCCATTCAAAGGCATGGCAGACCATCTCCTGGGGAAAATGTTAGTGCTTTAAGTTTCATGTACTTTAAGGTTTGATTGTGAGAAGTTGTTTTCTTTCTTGACTCCCAAAAAGACGACTCAGCCCTCACTCACTAAAAGGAGTTGCCCAACAAAATACAAAGGTGTAACTTCACTTACTTTCAACTCTGGTCTTGTCTCCAGTCCAAAGAGTGGTGAGAAGGATCCTTACCAAATCTCACAGCTCACAGGAGAAAATCCAGTGCTCTGGAGCAAAGGCTGCATCTCTCAGTGAGAGCAGTAAGGTGCAACAGCTCAAGTCTTTAGCAGCTGGTGCTGAAACATGCTTCATTTGAAGGGACAGCAATGATGGGGCCTATTTGGTGTGGCATCCAAACATGAGCAGTGCCATCAGGACTCTGCAGCTGAAAAACATTCTGTGTACTCAGCCCACAGGGAGAGGCACAAGACTAATTAGGCATCACGAGAAATGCCACGTTTGTTTCCTCTGAGATCTTTATTTTATTTTACTTTTTTTCCCTTTCAACTGAAGATTGGCACTTGGAAAAATCATTAAGCAGCGGTGACCAGAGGGAGTCATGCAGCTCATCATATCTTTGTCATCACAGCTATTGATCAGAGCCACAGTGAAAATGGGCCAACAATGCTAAAAAACACCAGCGAGAGCTGATGAGATGAAGGTCATTAAGAGTCTGGTGCTTGATTCAGGTTTAGAAGACACAGATGACTGGGAGCAGTCCCTGAGACACCATTTGGCCGTAACTTAGGAACAGTAAGGGATTTCTGTAATATATCTGTAGTTGCTTTATTGAGCGTAGGGACTGGCATGAAATTCTGCTCAGTCTATTATACAGACAGTGTAACAAAAAAAAAAGCAAAATTGTTAAAAAAAAAAAATCTAATAAAGTACTTTCTCATCTGTGACTTGTAAGTGTCACCATGATGGATGGCAGTGCAATCTATTATGCAAAGACAAGGCTCTTAACATGAAATTTTAGAATTCAATTTTACGATTTACAGAGAGGGCCCCCCTTGTATTTACGGCACAGCAGTCTGTTTTGATTCAATCTCGGCGTAATTGAAACCAGGGCCAGGGATCATGGTTAGTCCTATGGCTGCTTTTTAAAAGGGGAGGAGAAATGACTGCCTGTAACATCCATAATGGAACTAGGGAGATCACTTTGATTGTTAAATCTTACTCACTTTATCTCCTCATCCTGGTGGCACTGCCAAGCCTGGTAAATATGAACACTGTGCCTCCATGCTAAGGTTGTGTTTGATGGGACAAAATATGGCTGCCATGTGGCCAGCAGCATCCTCCATCCCATGGTGAGCATGGCCTGGGGCATTTTTGCTCCTGTTACTATAGTCCTCCACAGGACAAGCTAGTTTTTCAGTACCTCTTTTTATTATAATCACTCATTTTATTATGATCACTAAATAGTCCCCCGTTACACCAAAGAATTTTCATGAGTTTTGTAAAAATAAAAAAAATACCCACAGCTTTCTTGTGTTTGCTTATTTTTAATTTTATTTGCTTGTTTCTTTGGGGTTGGGTTTTCTTCATCTCTTGAATATATTTAAATAAAATTACTTGTGACTGTGGAGCAAACTTCAAACAGACACCACAGGACACAGAGGGCCCTGTCCATGACCCCCCTTCTCGCTCCTGGATGAAGGGCTGTTGCATGTCCTGGGGCCATTTCCTGTGGCAGTTCTCCATCCTCTGCCACCCCAAACAAAAACAACCCAGCCCACCCAAGGGAAACCTTTTGTTTTTCCTACTGTCCTTTAATTACCATAAAACTTTGTGTTCCTGACCAAGTGTTACATAGCTCAGCTGTTAATTCTCATTCCAGAGGTCAATGCTTTCTGGGGAGCGTAGAAAACCACAAATGAAAATTANCTTTCAAAAAATAAAAAATAAAGTGTTTGGACAGTTCACAGACATTATTGAAATAACCAATCAAAGAATCACACTTTTCTATTAAAAAAGAAAAATGTTTATTTTGTGAGAGGACTTCTAATGCAGCTCCAGCCAAGAAGAGGACTTTGTATCAAAGCTGCATCTGTAAGCCCAGCACTGAAGACTCTTGTCATTACCCTGTGTAATAATTTTCCTGAAGTCTGGAATTAATTTTTTGAGAAATTTTTTTTCTCGATACTTTGTGTTTCTAATACTGTATTCTTGACTGTGTAAATACAACCAGGCTGTAAATAAGTGCAGATGTAGATACCTTCTAGAAAAAAAAAAAAAAGAAACAGACAGAAATGACCATGTGTAGCCTTCAGTGACAAATAAAAGAATATTTTGTGTTTAAATAGTGTTTTCTCTTTGTTCCTGTGAAAATGTTGCATTTCTTCATCCCAGATGTTTGGTCCTTACGTGGGAGATGAACTTGGCAAAAGAGTTGACCAAAACCTCCTGCCACTCCTCAAATTTGCACCTAAAGATGCGTTTTCCACCTGTACATAGGGTATGGGATTGCAAGTGCCCCAAGGCTTTGCCAGTCCAGGAGGTGATGCTTGGGATCCAGAGCCTCTCTGAGACACTGCGGGAGCCCCTATTCCAGTAGAAAGGTAAGCCAGCTGAGAAACTATGCTGTGAACTCCAAAAAATGCTTAACAAATCAAGATAGTGTTAGATTTAGTGATATGTCCAGCAGAAACCTTTGCATCTGATCCTGTTTCATGCAGAGGGAGAAGAGAAGCTGTTGCAGCACATTCCACAATGTGGAATTTTCCCTGTTTTCCAGGGAAACCGTTGCATGATTCTTGATGCTGCCTGGTCCAGCCCCATTGGCAGCTTGTTCTGATGCTTCAGGAAAAAATCCAGAATAACTTCAGAAAACGGGGTCTGAAAACATGTGTGTTCAGAAAACGTGTTTTGAGGGAAGTATTCTTGTGTGGTCCTTGGGGACAGCCTCATGGGAAGATGGAGCAGAGGACTGGGTAGTGATCACTGGAGGAGGAGCGGGGAGCTGCTATCCAGCTTTACTGCCCGAGCATTGTTCTGCTCTCCAAAGCCAGGTGAAGCTGGGTCTTTTAGAATCAAGTCCAGTTCTGTGTGGAGTCCCTTTCCTCTGGAGGTAGATGGCTGTGATAGGGGAGATAAACAGCATCCCTCTTTCTCCCTTGACACCAGGCAGAGCCACAGGAAACAGTGGAGGCCTCTTTGCATGCATGTCTTGAGCGAGGTGAGAGGAGTACAGCCGCTGGTGGATATTGATGCCTGCACGTTTCCCTAAGGTTTCTACCATTACTTGGCCACTCCTTGTGGGATGTTATCTTCTGCACCAATGTGCATTTTCTTTCAGGGCCCTGTTCCACAGCCTTCATTTTCCAGCCACCGGATCTAGTGCAGCTCCTCGAGCCATCGTGCAAGGCAAACATCCCATTGACACCAACCAAGTCCCCTCTTTACTCTCCCTGTGCTACACTGAACAGGATGGACTCCTGCAGCCTCATGGCACTCAGCTGCTGGATAGTTTTAGTTTTTCCTTCCTCTGCTGTGCTTGGCAACCTTACCTTCAGCAGGACAGTTTCACTTACCTTGTGCACAAGGCAGGGTCTTGCTCCTATGCTCATCAGAGATTTTTATCTCCAAGGAAGGTGTTGGCCCCTTCTTTTTTGCCCTAGAAAGTGGCTACTGAGATAATTACACAGCAACCCTGATGTCCTCCCCTGAGCCTCTGGTTTCCCACGGGCCTGGTCTGGTCTCTTTTCTCCAAGTCAGATGCCTTAGTTTGCATCAGACTGTTACTCATGTGCCTTTTCCTGAGCTGTGCTTAACCAGGGAATTCCGATCCCCCTGCGATGGTGACCTGCTACCCCCGGTACCCACCATCCCTCACTCCCTGTGCCACCTGCGGTTTATCATTGAAAAGACCCGGCCTTAAATCATTGATAATTGTATTGAAATCACTGGACCAAGGACTAAACCCCAAGGGTAGCCAAGGAAACAGCAACATTTCAAGTTGTCAGCGAACCGGGTTTGCCTCATGTGGCTGTGCCAGATAAGACCAATGTTTAAATCAAAATATTACGGGTAGTAAATCAAGTGCTTTCGGGAGAGCCACCCTGCCATGCCAGTCTGATAGGCCAGGGCAGACTTATCACATCATGTCTGTAATAGGGGCCATAGCCTGAGGTCTCTGGCTTATCTTTCAGAACTCTACTAGGAGACTCTCCTTGCTTTTAAGGTGGGAGCACAGAAAAAAATTGTCCTGCATTCCTGCAGCAACTAAAGCCTCAACCATGCACCACATCTCATATATAGTTGAAAAGTACTAAAACCAAAGAATGGTGATTATATTTGTCTGGGAGAAGCGAACACAGGTAGAACACAAGCAGTGTGCCTTCAGGTGGGTCATCCCTCCAGGAGTAAGTGCTCCAGCCTCATAACCTTTCTCAGGGCCAAAATTGTGCCACTGGCTGGCTGGTACATCACATCACATCACATCACATCAGCTCGCCTGCGTATGGCTCCCTCCAGGACTTTAGCTCTGCAGGTGTGTGTTGTGAGATGGTGCATGTGCCCATGCCATGATGAGACAGCATGGGAAGGTAAATCCCGGCTGCAGCCCCCTCCCTCCCTTCCCTTCCCTGCACAGCGTGCACAGGGAACTGCTGCAGCCCCAGCCTGGACAAAATCCAGGGCTGCAGCCCAATGCTCCCAATGCCTTTGGCCCTCGTCCACAAAGGTGTCGGTTCATGATACAGGAAAGCTGAGCTGCTGCTGAGAGCAGGGACAGAGACTCTTCTGCAAAGAGTGATTTGGTTTAAAAAATTATCTGGTCATGAATACATCCCTTTGAAACAACTGAGCTCAGCCTTTGTCAAATCATGGCAGTTCTGGTTTGAGTCATTTTCAGGTGATGATCCCTTGCAGAGAATTTTCCAGGGCAAAGGAGCTCCTTCGAATGAAGCCTTCTGAAACAACAACAGTCCAGGCAAGAGAACCTCATGAATTTTTGAGAGTTGGATGCTTTAAAAGCATTTCTTGGTTCTGTCTAAAAAACTGCTCCAACTACCAACCCACTACATAAACTACAAACTTCAACAGCTCCTTCTCCTCCAGCATACTGTTTGCAAAACCACGAGCCTTCCTAAGCCCAAGCCAGCACACCCTTGTCAGGATTTACTCAGAGAAGGATGGGAAGGAATATAGGAAGAGGGTAAGCACTGCATCCTTACTGTTAACAGCCCACAATTCTTGGGTTTAAAACCAGCTCATCTCCCACTCTCTGAATTAAATGAAATAGAACCACGGGCAAAACACGGCTCTGAGACTGGACTTCAACCTGCTGCATTACTCAGTCTGCTTGAGCATCTCCAAGTCTCTCTCTCAAGAAACAGTGGAGTTTTTTAACCCAAAGCTCAGAAAACATTTTGTTACCCCAGGATTTCTCAGGCAGGAGTCAGTGAACAGATAATTACAGTGAGTTTGTTCTGTAGAGCCACATCACCAGTGAGATGCTGCAAACCAGCAAGACCGTGAGGTGGCTTTGATTTCTCCCTCTGAGAGCAGGAGATGAGAGGGATCTGTTAACTCATTGCTGTGCCGTTATTTTCCATCCAGAAGACACTCATGTTCTCCAGGAGTTTTATGCAACTAGACCTCACCATAGTATCACAGAATCTTTCTGCCTGGAAAAGCCTTCTAAGACCATTGAGTCCAATCATTAACTGCCAAGTCCCCCACTAAACCATGTCCCCAGGTGCCACACCTTCACGTCTCTTGAATCCTTTCAGGAATGGCGACTCCACCAGTTCCCTGGGCTGCTGGTTCCATTGCTTGACAAGCCTTTTAATGAAGAATTTTTGGTGAACTGCCTTGCAGCAGTGATAGTTCTGGGCCATTTCAGGAGTGTTGGTGGTACTCCTCAGGCTCTGGTGATGGCTCAGGAAAAGGAGCCATCAGCCAGCCAGCAGCAGCAGGAGAGAAGTTCCAGAAACAAGGTGGGCGAAGAGGAGCATGAAGAAAAATCCAGTGTTGCACTGGATATATATGGAATGTTATCTGGAGGATCTCAACATGCCTGGGTTTTGGTCCAGGAGCCTGAAATGGCAGCTGTAAGAGGTTAGTGTGTTCTGTCTGTCATTTCCGACGTGTGCTGCCCTTGATCTAGGGCCCTCTTCTGAATTTTCTTGCTTGGGTCAGCTCTGGGCATTTTGCACTGGGGCAAATAGTTGAGGCAAGAGGATTCAGTGGGTGGCGTTTCTCTGCCTCTCCTCCAGACCCTCCCCAGTGCTCGCTTGCCTTCTGGATGTCACACCAGAAAAATCCATCCTCCAGCATTTGATAGGGCAGCACCAAGGGAGGTGTCCTGCAGGCCCATGGCCTCAGGAAGCTTGGGGTTTCACACCTACACAGCACACAGGCACACCAAGGTGTGCTGCTCACAGCCAGCAGCTGAAATGGAGCTGTATATTCACACAGAAGTATCCCTGCACGTAGAAATAAGTGTAGCTTTTTCAGAGGAGCAGCCTCAAGAGGGATTTTCATGTATTTATATGCATTTAGCAGATTCTCCATCCCTTCCTGTACTCCCCCCCGCCACTGTCACAAAGACACACTCCCATCCCTGCTCTCCTCCCTGCAGGTGCACTTTGAGCGAGCAAAGCACCGTGTGATTGCTCCGTGCCCTACATCCCCAGGTCTTGTCATCTGGCAGCTTTTCTAAACATGGCTTTCTTCCTCTCAGCAATTCTGTGGGGACCTTGAGAAATGACTGCAGCAAACATGCCCTGGCACTTCAAAGTTGGAGGGCTGACACCTCTTGAAATGCACTTTTCTACTTGTCTTTTCCTTTACTTTTTTTTTTTTCCCTATATTCCCCTCACATGTCTAACAACACCATCTGTGCTGGCACAAACTCTGGCTCTGGCCTTGAACCTGTGCAAGAGAGTGATCTGGGTCCAAGGATGTTTTCAATATTTTCTATGATCAAGCAGGGAAAGGCAGAGACCTCTATGAAAACCCTTGGGAAGACATAAAAAGCAGTCTTGTTTTTACACTTTGCAACATAAAACTACGTAGAGATGGCCAAATTCTTCCTCCTAAATCTAGTTTTCTAGCTCAACTATGTAGAAGAAGAAGCCACTGCCACACACTCCTGTACACCCAACAAAGAACGAGTGATTGAGGTCTTAGGTGAGCTGGTGACTTTTTGTATCTTCTGGCTATCTCCCTGTCCACAGGACCAGCATCCTCAGGAAAGTGGATAAACTGGTTCTACAGTAAAATAAAGTCAGCTGAACTTGATGGAGAAAACCCATCCCAACCTTTTGAACTCAGGGTTTTCCTCTTCATCTTTTATTTTGCACTTCTGGTATAAGAAATGAAATGCTCCTTCGCATCCCAGCAGGAATCATGCTTTGAGGATCTCAGCTCCTAAACCAGCCAACAGGATGAAATTGCAAAGCCAAAAATGTCTTTCATAAAGGTTCCTCACTCAGGAATGGGCTGAAGTAGCCATTTCAGCTGGGACTGCAGTGAGCATCAGACCCCCTCTTGTGCTTGCTCAGACACTTGTATCTCACTTCTTCCTTTTTGTTTCCTCCAGTTCTGCTGCCTACCTCCTTCCCCTCATCCCAGTGTCTGTGACCTTCCAGTGCCCCATTAACCCTCATTTTATGCCCATCTGTGGATTTCTCAAAAAGACAGGAGCCCACAAAACAGCATGCCAACACAATATTTAAAATTACTTGGTTTTTTCTTTCCTTACAAGACCTCCTTCCTTGTGTGTTCAGACCTAACTCCTGCTTGTTTTCCTTCCTTTCACTGTCTGCAGTGAAAGGATTTACACCTCTCTAGGCGCAGAGAGGGCTGGAGTCCAGCTGTGACATTAGCAGGCTGGTCAGGCTACGTGGCCTTACAGTCACAACCAGCACTTGACTTCACCACAGCAGCTGCACCTAAAACACCCTCAGAGGGGCTGGCTTGCAGCACAGCCTGTGTTGCTTTTAGATAGCTCCTCTGCCAGCTGCCATCCAAATCCCTGGACTGATGAAATGTTAATGGTTGGCAATTTCCAGGGTTTACAGAAGAAAAAAGAGGCTGGACTAGGTGACCTCCTGTGCCTGCGCTGAGGAGCTGAATTTTAGCCTCCTGTGTTCAGTCCTTTCCTGGTGCAGTTGCTGCTCTGCTGAAAAATGCAGAGAAGAAAGGAGGTCAGGCGGAACTGGAAGGGAGAGTTTGGACTTTTTGGCTGAACAATGGTAAAAAGCTCATGCAAAACCTTTAGCTGTGTACAGAACAAATGATTTGAGTATGTTTTAAAAGTTTTTATTCTTTTACCACAAGCCGATCTTTGTAACAAAAAGGCTGTTATACAATGAGGATTTCTTAAAATATCACTTAAATATGTAAAAAAAACTCAATAATCCATAAAGGGAAAAAGGTAATGTTTTGATATTCCTAGCATTTTCCTGGAAATTCTTACCGAATTTATTCAAACATAACTCAAACTCACAAAGCATTTCGGTTGTCCTACGTGTCACTTTGACAAACGTGTTCGTGCTCCAAATGGTGTGGTTGTTACCTGTCATCTTGTGTGTAAGGGGCATAAAATAAGAGGTTTAGAGCAATCATTTCCCCTTTAACATCTTCATCTTTTAAACTAAAATCTTGAGGTGTTTGTCAGACTAACTTTTGATGTTTGCTCTGCCAGTGGACTAAACTGCCCTGATAATAAAAAGGAAATAAAATCAAAATATATGACAGCTATGGATAAATCTCCTTTTTGGAAAATAATTTAAATACAAAAAAATAACATGGCTGAAGCCTGCAGAAAATGCCCAGTATTCCAACTATTGGAGATAAATTCCACATAGCCCGTGTATTTTTTCTTTCTTTTTTTTTTTTTTAATATGAGTTTATTTTGACATGATCTATGCATTTTCAGGTGCTGGAAAGGAGAAAAAAAAATCATTCCCAAGGCCATTCAAGATAAGCCATAGTTTCCATCTCTTTTGACTGAAAATACCAATGAAACTTCTTCCAGTTATTCCCCCTCTTCCTCTAGTCTCCTCTTATTATTCTTATCATTTTAGTGCCTCCTTTGATATATACTCCCTTTATGTTGTGCAATGATAAATCAAAATAAAGTGCACCACTGAGTGATTTTATTGTTATTAAAAGGTCAGCAGTAAGAGGGTCGCATCCTATCACATATCCTAGAGAATTAATGGGAGGTGCATTAAAAAAAAGGAGGCACTGTGCTTCTTGACTATGTTTAAAAGCTACGGCATCTCTACAGCTGGGCTTTCTGATGGATCTTGCAACACAGCATGGCCCAGGCTGCAAAGGCTGCAAGAAACACGTCCCTGTCCTTTGCAGGGGGCTGCAAATGTCATCCCTGGCTAATGGGAATGCTGAAACACTAACGAGGTCTGCTTGTGTCGAAGGTGATGTTTCCCCATGACCTTCCAAGTGATCAGGGCCCATTACACACAACCAGACTCTGCATTATCCCCACCACAGCCCCCTGTTGCCCTGCCCTGCTGCCTTGGCAGCTAGCGGATGCTGGGAATGCCTCAGGAAGAGTTGTTTTGGGACATTTAAACCTTCTTCAGAAGGCTTATCAGCCCCTTTCTCACACGGCAGTGATGTATGGAAGATGCATTTATTTAGCACTTATTAAGGACCTGTAAATAAGCTCCTCCCAAAAGTGTATTTAAAATACATCACTGGGCCTTTTCCCATCACTTGTATGAATGGAACAGTCTGATCCTGCAAGAGCTTAGCATGATGCCCAGGAGAACATCCCCCAGAGTATCAGATTTTATTCCTCTCTGTATTTCAGGAGGTGCAGTCTGAGCACTGCCAGGTCAGGGTGGAAGGCGTCCAGCAGCAGTTGAACACAAAAAAAAGGGAAGGTAAGAAAATGCACAAGAGGCAACACAGAAGGGAATATGGAAAATGTGTGGTTCCTGGCTACCAAAGAAAAAATGTTGATGAAACACTCCCTCATAGTGGGGGTTGGCAAAAAAAAAAAGAGTAGGATTTCCCCACCTGCAGTTGCAACTTGGTCGTTTCAGAAAAACCAAGAAAAAATAGCAAAGAAAAATGAAGTTGCTCATGATTGCACATTTTCAGTTTTTCACCCAGCTCATTTAAAAAAAAAAAAAAAAAAAGAAATTAATTCTTGTTTGGATGGAAGAACTCACCAGAAATCAATAACCAGACACAAACACTGACAGAATTGAATGCTAAAGCACTGGCAGCAACAGGCACGTCAAAACCCCCAAATCCCTGAGTGCACCGGGGAGCATGGCACAGGCTCAGACCTCCTGTCTTGCCAATTTGGGCAGCAAGAGGTCATCGACCACCCTTGCCTCTCCCCTTGCTCTGCCTGGTTTCTGGAGCAAACCAGCTGCCAGATGTGCACACATCCAGCACATCTCCTGACTAGGACCGGCCTCTGGAAAATGCCCAGTTTTCAGTGTCTCTGCCTCATTCTCCTGTCCCCTGCCACCAGATGTGGTGCACGGAGCTTCAGGAGTCCACTTTTGTGCAGAGAGGTCCACGCTGGCCTCTGAAGGGCGGGGATGTCACGTGCAAGCAAAGCAAGCAGGGGAAGAAGAAGTTATCAGGGAGGGGGCAGATGCCTCGTCCCCACCGGCTGTGTATTAGCGAAGCACACGGGCTGTTTGCACAACACAAACGCATCGAATGGTGTTTGCTCAAAAATGGCTTGGGTGAGCTATTAACACTTCATTAATACGTGATGAAAGGCAAATTTAGAGAGCTCCCCAAAGTGACTGAGAACTCCGAGGGGCCCATAAATGAAATGATAACGTAATGTAAATAAGGCTGCGGAATACAAAGATTGGGAATTAGCCTGTGATCTAACAAAAGCAGCTGGATATTACCAGAAACGCATTCCCCATCTTCCCTCCACCTTCCCCAGTTTCGTGCAAAGGTGATACTGCAAGATTACAAATTGCAAGGACAAAATTATCAATCTCCAGAAAAAAAAATTAAAAAATAGGAGCTGAAATAGAAAAAATACAGGTTAATATAGATATATCAAATTCTCCCACATTTGCCTTTAGTTGTTTTTTTTTTCCTTTTCCTTCCTCCTAAGCCTCCACCCTGCCCTGCTCTCTGGCTATTTCTGTCAAAAAAGCAGGGACAGAAAATACAGCAGTATGCAGAGGACATAGTCCTAGCATTTCAAAAATTGGATTTGATGTGTTTCTTTGGACTGTTTTGAAACAGCATCAGTCCTTATCTCACTAAATATTTTACAACTGTGCCACCTGAAATCCCTAGAGGAGTGCCTGTGTTGCTCATTAACTCACTCAGACAGAATTAGCTTGGGTGATATTGTCTGACTTTGGCCAATGACACCAAACACATTTTAGGCAGAGAGTGGATAGCAAGGAGAGAAGTCCATTAACATTAATGTCTTTCTAACCATTAAAGAGGCCGTTAGTGTTTGTGCTTATTTTTAGTATATTCAAAAAAGACTGAGTGAATCCACTCTCAGCCCTATAAATACATCTCTGCCCATTATTAGGTATTCATTTTGCATCAGGATTTTGTTCCATCCTTGAGGTCACTGTGCCACCAGCCATCCAGGAGAACAGATAGATTTTCATGCACACTTGAAGCCAAAGCTGTCAGTGATCCTTTTCAGACCTGTCACATATAGTAGAAGCAGCTTCTCCTCCAACACGAGTGATCAAAGGAAGCGTCCATCCTGTCCACCATTAGGCTCCGAAGTATTGCCATCCATCCCACAAACTGTGATGCTCTCCCATTACAGTCAATCCAGAGCAATAGGACTGTGATCCGTCTCATCCCAAGACAGATGGCTACATTAGGGCAGATGCTTTGCACTCCAGACTTCACTTTGCCGGTTATGAAGGAGTGAAGCTGAGCTCAGATGGTGGTTTCCTTTGGCTGCCATGAGTCTCTCCCTCACCGACGCCTCCTTGGCCATGTGCACTTATCCCATCCAAGGGAACAGACCGGGAACATGGCCTCAGAAGATGCCTGCATGGAAAGGAAAAGCTTGCAATATTCTACAGCAGTAAATCTATTCCCTAAAAACAGGTTTTAGCAAGTAGCTGGGGGAGATTTTCTTGTAGGCTCTGTGAAGAGTCAAGGAAGCATGGAAAGTTACGTGTCTTTGGGGGGAAAAGAAATTCTGGCTTTCCAAGGGGATATTAATGACTACCAGATGGTTATGAGGCTAGGAAAAACAGACAGTTCAAGGATGCCATAAAATAGAAGGACTCCTACATCAGGCTACCCATTGCATTAAAATATCAGGTATTCCTCCATTTGTGGATGGAATCCACCAGGGCTGATCTGTTCAGGCCAAGACAAGAAGGTTTATATCCCTGCCCCAGCCAAGCCCCTGGCTGCTATTCATGTGAGCCTTCGCTGATCAGGTCAGTGGGCCCATTTCTCCCACCACCATGCTTCTGGAAGCAATTTTTCACAAAAATGCAATGTGAAGTGTGTTTTTCATCACTTCTGGCCCTTTACACTCTCATTCCACATCCCTCTGTGTGTTGGCTAATGTGAGAATGGTAGATACTGCCTGTTTCCAAACCTGGGATGAAAGTCTTGGGATTTTTTCATCTTTCCATGAGCCAGTTTGGTTAGCCTTATTATTGCTATTGGCACATGGACCAACAGTCATCAATAGCCAAATGCATAGCATTTGCCACAGCTTCTCTGGGTGGCAGGTCCTAACAACAACAGCCTGCTACTTATTAAGCCAAATACACCCAGTTTTATATCAATTGACAGATGTCTGGTTATTTGGCACAAAACCAGGAACTGAATTCCCACGGATGCACAATTATTTTGAAACACATGTTATTCAAAAGTCTAGTTACCTTCCCAAAAAATGCAGATGTCTACTTCTTCCAAGATGAACAGCAGCTCCTCGCACCCTCAGCTGAATTAAAGTAATTTATTTCCTTGTCTCTGAGGGAAAAAGAGAAAAAGCAAAGGTCCAGAATCACGTCCAAAGCTTAGCAAGGCCAATTGCTGACTAACAAACATCTGTCTTGTACCCATGCAAACCCCACCAGGGAAGTGCAGTCTTCCCAAGTTTTGGGAAGGAGGCCGGCAGTGCTGCTGGATTCCCAGCTGGAAGCGATCCACGCTGTGCACATGGCTTGGACGCAGAGAGCTGCAGGAATGCCACTGCAGTTTAACGCCAGCCAGCAGCTCATGTTTTCATCCATTTTCTCTGCACACACTGCAGGATTTATAAATCTCCACTTCGTATCCAGAATATTCCTGGGAAACAGATTGCTTATGACAAGTATTTCTTTTTTATTATTTTATTTTTTTAAATATAGGTGCTTTTCTTTTTTAATACAATGTACTTCCATTGTGTTATATATTGCAGAAGACAAATTTCCTGGCTGGTAATTTCCAATCATTTATAACACTGTCGTGAGACTCCGTATTTTTATGTCATACCATATATCTCCAATACATTGGAAAATACAAAATCATATGAAACTGATAATAAATACATCTCAACAGAGAGATACCAGCATGAGAAAAAATTCTGATTTTCTTCTCTGCCATATTATGTCTTTATGTATTCTCCACATATCACTCTCCAAGGCTTTTGCTGGGGGTTTACCACTAGGAAACCAGCAGAAGTGAACAGCCTGTGCTGAACAGCATCCATTTAATTGCAGAAGCTGTTCTCTCTTAGGCTCAGAAAATCTCAGCCTTTCTTAATGTAAGGAGTCATAAAAAAACCCTCTCTATTTCCATTACTCGACACTGTCCATGACAGAGCAACAGACCCAACCAACCCTGGCTGGAGGCGCAGCAGGTGCAAGAATTGGAGCACCAGGCAGCTGGAGTGAATTAACCATGCCCTCGCTGATGGGATTTCTGAGCCACTGGTCAGCCTGCAGTCAAAGTTATGTGTCTTCTGATGGCTATTGTGGTCTGGAAAACTGGCATCATTAGAAGCCCATATCTACCGGCTCTTAGAAACCCATTGCAAGCAGAGCTGGCTACACCAGTGAGGAGCAGAGAAGAATGGGAGAGGTATCTTGCTGAGAGCTGTTTACAGCACACATAGGTGCCAAGTTATGTAGCGTCCATCTCTCTTGTGATCCCCTAGCCCCTCCCTGACAAAAAGGAATACAACCTCAAGCTGAGGGAAGTTCTAATAGTCTCATGGGAAAGAGAAACACTGAGAGCTCAAATAACTGGCCAAGATCATGTAGGAAATACCTGTGAGAGTATGTCAACTGAAAAGCAAATCCTTGCAGTTTCACACTGGCTATAAAGCCTCCAGCCCTCATTAAAATAAGAGAGTCAGATGAGAGATGAGAGTCTCCTGGTCTCCCCGGGAGAAGCAGCACTGTCCCAGGATATATCACTGCATCTTCAGTTCAAAGGGGCGCTTGCCTGTAGCAGAGATGGTTTAGATACAGAAGGGGGTGACTCTGTGTACCAGACTCACCAAAGCGATCCTCACCATTGCTTCAGGATGCTGTTTACTTTGTGAAATGGCCACAGTCAGGTATTGCCAACAAAAGAGCATCACAGGTACGTGCCCCAGCAATTGGACTCAACAGTAACTATGAACCTGGGGGGTCCCTCCACTGCCAGTCAGGACACTGCCACCCAGGTGGGAATCAGGGTGTTCCACAGACCAAGCTTTGCTCTTAACCATGTTGTTCCCATTGGAAAAGACATCAGGACAGCTGGAAATAAGTCCTGTATGACCCATACAGAGTCAAGCAGCTTTCCAGGACCAGTGGCATTGCAGTCACAGCAGCATACATTGGTATCACCATGGGGTACCAGCTGCTGACCAACATCCAGCCCTTGTTTCTTCCACCTGCTGTCCCTGCACCCCTGAAAATGCCCTAGCTGAGTTATCTTTCACCCACATTCCCACATTTTTCTCTCTTTTTTTTTTTTTTTCCTTTTGGGATGCTGCAATGTGTTCACAGCAGCTATCACCAGTCTCTGCTTAGGGTGGGAAATATTTCCAGATGCACTTGGAAGCACCTTTGATTCACAGCATGCTTTTTGTTACAGTTAAACAGGGAGAAAAGCATCTCCCTTCCATGAGTGTTTTTGTTGGATGGAAAAACTATTCAGAATCCAGAGTGGGGAGAAAACCTAGCAGAGTTCATTGTTTTCTTGGATTTTACCCTGTTCCAGATGCTAAAATTCCTCTTCCATCAGTTGTCACTGCCTATTATTTTCCTGTTACTATAGGGGAAAAAACCCGAAACATTTAAGTATGAAGCCCCAAAGAAACACTGTTGTGTGTGGCTTGTTTTAGTTCCACCCTGAAAGACTCAAAACAGAAGGTGGGAGGTTTTATAGTTATATATGATGCATCTAGTAACAAACTCTTTTTACAAAGTGAAGAAGGACCTGCACTGGAAGGTGCCATTGGCACCTCCAGGATTAACCATGATAGCCTGAATTTGCTGAGCTCCTTATAGCCCACAAAGTGCCAGTGGCACAGGCACAGGTAGCATGAACTTGTTTAAGGAGCAGCAGCCTAGGACCAGTTAAGTTCACAGGAGACAGCATGCTTGCAAGATTCTTAATCCCCAGTCAGTGATATGCCAGGATTTTTCTCCAGCTCCTGCCTCTGCAGTCACACTGCCAAGTGGCCATGATAACTCAATGCTTGGACAAAAATAATAGTTTCCTAATCTTGGAGCAGAATTAAACACGCCATAAAGATGTCGTCAGAAGGTTTTAATCCATATCCACATAAAAGCTAATACTGCTTGTGAATGCCAAGCAAGCCTGCATTGCTGGAGATGGCAGGGTCACAGCTGCTTCCATGAAAACCCAGTGCTGTAGCTGCTCATTGCCTGGAAAAAGGCCTCCACATACTCTTTCTCCTTATTGCATTAATCCACAAAGTTCACCCACTGTATGTCCCTGACCAGGCGTATCATGAGCACCCACAGGAACTTGGAGGTTGGCTCATCATAACTTCCCATATTGCTTAGACTCCAGCCACTTGGGATTTTCCCAAAAATGCCATCATGAATAGTGTGCTTTTACTGTAATGCAGTTAAGAATGAAAGTGTGTTCCTATAAGACATTATTGTTTGCAACTAAAGCACACATTATGGTTGTAATTAGCACACAGAGAAAAAATCTGGTCTGTGACAAGTGCAGGTGATCGTGGTAATAATACCTGCGCAGATGCAGTCCTTGGACCATAGCCCAGTCTCAGCTCCATTGGTAATAAACCAAGGCAACTTAATGAATTTGATTAAATTTGTTCTATGTAACAGAAAAAAAAATGCCCTACTAGATATTTTTAAACATATGTGCATGTGTTATGTGCATTTTAGATGGCTTGATAAATCCAAAGCTATCTGGATTTGGAAGTAATCTTATCCAGTCTATAGCCAACATGCTGGAAAAATTACTTTATGAGCAGCAAGAATAATTCTTCTTACCCATAAATCAAAGCTTTTCAGGAGGGAAAGATGCATCATGGAATTTTTTTGATTCCTCTTCCCAGAAGGTCTTACATGCAAGGCCACATTAAAAGATATTTTCAAATAAAAACTGAAAACAGTTTCAGAAAATAAGGCAGCAGAAAGCACATGGGGCTTGGTTTGATGCTAAGGCAATATAGGCTGAAGGAGAATATTACCAGCTGTGATTCATCTGATGCAAGAGACTTTGCTTTCAAAAATAAAGCTGCACGGCGGAAGGGTCAAAATTTTACCTGGGATTTAGGATTATGTTATCTGCAGTTCTGCAACATGGTGGCAGAGAGAAAAGTCTCCCTGATAGTGCTGATAGCAGGAATTGGAGACTGAGGATTAAGCAGCGGCACAGATAGCAACTAGCTTTCTTCTGTTAGCCTTTCAAACTTTGCAAAAAAATTGGAAAAGGATGCAGGCCCCCGTGAGGCAGACATAAGCCCTTTTCACGAGGCGCAGGGCAGGAGACAGATAACTACCAAAAGAAGTTGCATTATTATTTAAACTATGGGTGAGGGAATGTTTGAGAGCTTCTAAGAGGGCTGTGGTTTGGAGGGAAGGTTTCCAAAACCCAGGAAACACAGGTATGAAGAGGAGGGTCAAGCCCTGCACCATCCCTCTCAAGCCAAGGGCAATCTCCAGCAGCTCCTGCTGCAAACTAAGGCTTGTAGTTGAGCTGGAGACATGGCTGTGGCTAACAGACTTCTGGCTATTGGTATTCTCTCCTCCAGCTGCTCACTCCTGCTCTACTTCTGGGACAGTGAAGCTGCTCAGCATCCACATGTTCAGCCAAGGGCAGCTGATAGCCCAGAGTCTCATGGCAAAGCCAAATGGGTGGCATCTGCTCCAGTTTAGGAACAGGTCCTCCTATCACTCAAACATTTCTGTGCATGCAGAGCAATCTTCCTTATGCACTAGAGTCCTCAGATATAAACAAAGGATCCCTCTGGGGATCCACAGGCTTGAAATCTGCCATGAATCAGACTGTTTTCCAGGCATTTGTCCATGAAGCAGAGAGTGTGCAGAGGAAAGGCTCCACTCCACTCCACATTTTGGCACCATTCAGCCCAAACAGCTCTTTCAAACTTAGAAGATATGCAGACCAGACAAACAATGAAAGGAATTTTGCAGGGAAATAGTATAAAAAAAATCAAAATTCACTTAACCTTGCACAACCAGTAAAGAAAGTGCTGGAAGCCAGCAGTACAAGAAGCATTACCCTGCTTTGAATGTGAGGGGTTGGACAGGTGAGCACCAGAGGTCCCTTCCAGCCTCAACTACTCCATGAATGAGGGTCAGAACAATGCTTTGAATTTTCTAAGGCTCCTTTCACCAATAAACCAGCCTCGCACTTCTTTCCAAATGCTAAACTGCACCACACGCCATCAAGACCATTTTTGTGCATTTTAACGACTGCAGAAGAGCTTTCTGCTGGGTTGAAAAAAGAGATCCAAATCTCACAAGTGAGCGACACAGGCCCAGCAGAAGAGCCCAGATCTTGCAACACCCAAATTAATGCCATAACCTTGCTTATTAAAGGCTGCTCCCTCCCCAGCTGCAATCCCAGGCACAACCGTGCACTGTGGGCGCATGTGCTCCTTGCTCACTAAGATTTGCTCTTCCCATAGCCAGACGAAAAATCCCAGCCAGACCCCGTGATGGGAGACAGATGCGGAGCCACTCCCAACATCCTGCTCTGCCTCACGCACTGTCTACCACATCACCACCTAAATTGGTTCCAGCATCATCCTCGCTGCTGATGAGGTGCAAAGCAGACAAAACGCAGCCAGATCTCGCTGTGCCAGCTGGAAGAGGTGAGCTTTGGTGTACAGCAACAGACTCAACTCAAACGGGCGCCGTCAGTCAGATCTAGTGCCAGAAGTTCAAAATACCTCTTTACAACACAGGAATCACTTGGGCCTTGAATTTTTCCTCAGTGCTGCATAACATTACCCACTAAGGTTACAGAAGGAGATAGGAATGTCCAGGTTGAGCAAGAAATTGCTTGGACAGGTGCCAACACATCCCAGACCAATTGGGTGAGAAAGCCGATGTCCATCCACCCTGTTTGCTGCATTCCAGGTCTAAATTCAGACTCCATATAGTTGCTCTGCTGCACCAGGGCCAACATGTAGGTATGTTCTGGCCACCAGAGCCAAAAAAATTATTAGATTGGGTCATGCATTTAAGGAGTCAAGTGGAAGAAAGAGGGATGGGGAACTCATCTTCTAAGGAATGGCAACAGAAGGTACAGTGTGAGCTGGAGCACAGGGCTGGGACAGGCTCCTGGATTAGTGGTGGGATTGCACAGAGGCATCCTGTAAAGCTCTGCTCTGAGGAAAGAACATCACACAGAGTATTTAGGAAACAGGGATGGGAGACAGCAGGGAACCTGATAGGCAGATTTTGGCTGCTTGTAACAGGATTGCAGTGCAGAAGAGAGGCTGGGCTTGGGCCAGAGCTCTCAGAAACTTCTGGTGCCTGATATAAATGTGGTTGACAACCTCCCTGGTTTAACTGTGCGACAGGGTACCATTACATTAATGGTTGGACTCAATGAGCTTAGGGATTTTTTCCAACCTTAATGATGCTGTGATTCTGTCACTGAATTTCCTAATTCTTCTGGCACCGAGCTGCGACAAGAGGAAGCTGAGCTGCAGGAAAACACCATGGGCCAGCATGTGCTCAGTGCCAGCAGGAGTCAGAGGTGGCTCAGTGCAGTGGTGGACTCTGCAGGTCCAGCCCTGGGCACAGAACCTTAGGAGAGAGCATCTCTCATGTTGAAATGAGCCCACAGGAATTTGAAGGTAGAAAGTGCAGCAGCTGCACTGGACAAAGCTGGATGAGGTTTTCCAAAAGGAGATGGTAGAGCAGAGCAGAGCTCACACGACATGATTCCAGTGCTGTTTGTCAGGAGATGGTCACTTGTGCAGAGGCTGGATTTCTGTTCCTGCCCTCTCCCATGTTATCATGTGTCTTCTCCAAACAATTCACTGTACATCATCTGCTCAAACATCAGCTTCTTCAGCTGCTGCCACTCTGGATCCAGCTGTGCTGGGTGAAAGTGTGCAAGCCATCTGAAATGGGGCTTGGCTGACCAGGGCTGTGCAGAGGCAGAAAGGGATCTACAAATAGTGAAGTGCCCATGTCAGTTCTGGTATGCTCAGGAACGGGACAATAGCATGACCAGCTTTTGAGCACTGCACTGAGAGCCAGCCAGCCAGTGTACCTCTGGACTGTTTCTCCTGTGCCATCCTCATGGCACAGTCACTTAGTGTTGCACCAAAAACTATAAAGTTTTACCTCTGGCTTAGCTGGATGCCAATGCAGAACAAAACAAATACCCACGTGCCTACTTATTTATTGTGTTCTCTGATTTCCTAAAACCTTCCCTCCTTCTCCCAAGCAATAATGCAAGGCACAAATTATCTACCATCTTCTGACAGCTATTGATTCATGATGCTATCAGCAAACCAGAACGACACATACGTCTTATTCAATGAGCAGACACTTACCCATTATAGCATTGGCAGCAAGAAAACACAGATAAATTTTGTGAATAACAAAAATTCATGAGTACTAGAGAATTAATAAGACTTCTAAAGTACATAGAGTACATAAAGTACTAAAGAAGACATTCAGATTCCTTCTATACATCCTTAAACTGAATTACTGAGGAATAAGGTATTTTCTCTGTAAATTACTTGCTGTTCTAAGTCATGGATAAAGAAAAAAAGAAATCCACTGCTTGAGAGCAATAATGGACCAGTTCTTTCCTCTGACATGTTCCCAGATAAAGTCCTCCAGAGCGTCAGAAGAGCAGTTCTGCTGCTAAGCAACAGGCAGATGTGCAAACAGCTGATTATTTTACCAAATAGATGAATGCCAAAGATAAAACATGGGCAAAAGCAAAAGTAGATTTCTTCTCCCCACTTTTTTTCCCACCCCCAGAAACTTCATTCAGATTTGACAGTCAGCAGGTGTTGTTTCAGATTTTCATCCACATCTCCAGACAAACGGAAACAGAAATCCAATGTATTCTGACTTGTGCTACTGACACCTAGACCTAAAGAGAGCTTCTTTACTTGCCAGGAATGAGATGTGTCGCTGCATACCAAGATCCAAAATTAGAGGGTAGCCTTGGACAGCTTCCTTGATATGCTCCAAGGAGGCATCTAAGTGTTCATGTCGGATTAGATTTCCCTTCCCTTGCCAGGTGATTTTTCCTGCACTCAGTCTCATGTGTGAAGACAGAGCAAACTGTGGTGAGACAGCAGCAAAATGAGTTGGCAGAAAGTGTGCATTCCCAGATACCCTGTGTGTCCCTGTGCAGCCAGATCTCAGGCCAAGGAAGAAGGCTTTAATCCAGGGGATAAAGCATGGCCATAATCTATACAAGTCCACGTACATGAGCTGCATGACTGAATTTTCTTACAGCAGCTTTAATCCAGGGCTTTTCCTCTCCATGATGCACAAGTGCAACTTTGTGGAGCATGGTACAAAATCAATATTCACCCAGAGCTGCATCACAGAAAACTCACACTCCATGAATATAAAATGTCTGTGAGGAGTTTAAAACATTCCTAGAGTATAAAATCAGGTATAGGGCTAAGCATCCAGAGCTTCCTTCAGTACATTTGGAAAACAGGATCTCTCCAGACTCTTTTTGGAAGTGAAGGTACAAGCCAGGAGATATCTTCTTGTGTAACTCAGAGAAAAAAAACCATTCTCCAGGAAACCAGTTCCAATCAATGGGCAATCTAGAGGTTCAAACTGAATCAAATTCCTTCATGACAGTTCAAGCCATACCTCCCCACTTCCCCTGCTGCTTAGCTTAAAGACTCATTGCAATGCAAAAGAACTCCATTCTTTTAAGGACAGCAAATACTTTTTAACAACACTAGAATCGATCTGAAACACAAAAGCTGGCTTTTTTCTGTTTTCATCAAGTTAGACAAATATCCTTTTGCATGATGGCTTTAACAAATTCTCAGGTACAGTGTAAAATAGATGCTACACAGAATGCTCCATTATCTTGTTGCCCAAAGAGTTTGGCACTACCTTAATAGAGCCTTTCTAATCACAGAAATGGTACAGTTATGTTACTGTCTCATGTCCATTACAGAGAGGACATGAGAGAAAAGGTGGAGACTTTCTAAGGGCCTCAATCAGAATTTCTATTGAAATAGCAAATGAGACAATGAGCATGCTGGTTTTCAGTGTTATGCTATACTCAACACAAGGTTGGTTCAGTGATTGCCATCATTTGAGGAGAAGGAAATACATGACAGATTTTTGGTCACATGGCCTTAATTTGTATGAGGTGAAAGGTCATATATATATTCTCGCTCTATATATATATATATATAATATATTTTATATATATATTCTTATATATGTATTATAATTTATAAAATAAAACATCAAGATGTTGAAATTATTTTGTCCTGATGTCAGAGCTCCTACACTCAACAAGGAAAGAGAAAACTGTACATTTACTATCCACTCTAAACAATTAAGAAGCACAATGCAACCACCAAACACCTTCTGAACCAGGAGAGGAATTGTCCCCTCACCACAGGGCTCATCACATTCCCAAATTTCCATCCTTTTGTTAAAGAAAGTGTCAGTTCTTGAGAATGAAGGCATGGGGATAATGCTCCCATCTCAAACTGTTATAACTCACATAAAGAGCCTGAAGAAACAGAGAAACAGTTAATGAAATTCTGGCATAACTGGAGTCACAGCCGATAGCGAGAAGATTTGAATGTTGTCATTTAAAAAATCTGACAGGAAGGCCATTAGGTCTTCTGAATGACTCAAGTTTCAGATCTCAAGCAACTCAAATCTGTATCGAGATTCCTGCCTGACAGCACAGGTCTGGAAAAAGTGCCACTTATGGTGAAATTTCTCTTTGTTCAAAGTTATTAGCATAAATGAACAGCAATCTGTAGGGCTACTCAGACACACTGTTGATATCTGCTTTCAGCAGCAATTTCTTCTTTCTTTGAAAGAAACACTTACTTGATCCTCTCTGCTCAAGGCTTCTGGCTAGGAACAGTTCCTCCACAGTACATGCAATATTTTCTTCCTATTAAGTCTCTGTTTCACCTACCCCAAAATATTACTGAGATTTTCTATCCGGGATTTGCAAAACTTCCTCATGAACATGCCCTGGATTCTCTCCTCCTGTTTAACTGCTTAGATCCTACAGTCTGTATTTTTTATTTTCCTGGAGGTAAGTTTGATGTAATCTCTACCAAGCTCTCACAGCTTTTCAGAAAGCAGTACTGAATGCCTTTAAATTCTCAGCATCTCCCTTGTAAGCTCATAGCATTGCAGAGTCCATCCCTTAAAGGTAACTGGGACATGGTGAAATCTAATTATGCAAAATCTTGCTGTCCTGAGCTGAAATTTTGTCTGAATGAGGGACTCAATGTGATTCAAAAATGGTTAAGTCAGTCTGAAAAAATGTCCCTCTATTTCTGAATCTGCAATTTTCCTTCCTTACCAAACTCACCACCATATTGCCCCATGAGATTCTATGCAAAAGACTGGAGGGTGCTTAGCAATCCCATCTCCTGCTGGACCACTGGGAAACAGGAAGACGACACAGAAAGAGCAAAGGAAAGGACCCAGACACACATGTTCTTTATGTGGCATCAAATGTTATTCATTTCCCAGGGCAGGAAACCTTCCCCATGTGCAACACTGCAGAAAAGAAAGCAACTGAGAAGGTGTCAAGCTGCAGTGTGGAAATCAGGGGCAAGAAGAGGTTTTGCTTTGCAAAGGAATGGTTACGTCTCAGCTAGAGACCCATGTATGTGACCCATGACCTTGTCTGGGATACTCTGCAGTTACCCGGAGGAAAAAAGCTTTGGAGAAGCCATAAAACATTTGGAAATTCTTGGGTATTGGTATGAGGGAAAGTAAAGGAAATGGGAGTTTATTTTCACTGCAAGAGGCAGAGGGGAGGCAGTGATCTAATTGCCAACTGTGGAAATTATGGAAAGCCTTGAAATTCCCGCTAACAAACTGCTGCACATTAGGAAAATGTGGCAGCGTAGAAGTGTGCAATGTGAATGCTGGCATTGCTTTCTCTGGAGGGAGAATAAACATATGGACCATATTACCAGGGAGATCTAAGGATGGAAAAAAAAGAAAAAAAATAAAGAAAAATAAAAGAAAAAAAAGAACAAAAAAAAAAAGAAGAAAAAAAAAGTATGAACAAGATCAAGAGGGACTAGGTGAAAAAAACCCAATCATGGTGGGTCACCAGCAGGTCTCTCTCTCCCTTCTCCAGGGATAGGTTACACAGCCACACATAAATGTTTTGCTCAGCCTTTTAAAGGCATTTCAAAGCTTTTCTGCCCAGCTTGAATTTTAAGCATGATTTCCAATAGTACTTCCCCTACGTGCTTCTAAGAGAAGAAAATCTCTTGCCAGTGGATTTTGTGCCTAGTGTCAGATGAAAAGAGCAGCTCTTTGCAGGCTAAGGCTGGAGCTGTCCAGAAGAAGATCTGAAGACCAGGTTAGACCCTGCTGACTCTGATTTAGCATTGAAAATTTGGCTCAAGAGATGAAAGGGTAGCCAGCTCTTTAGATGTTTGCTTCACAGAGCACCATCCAACACAACATGCAGGTTTACTGACAGCTCTCTGGGGAGCAATCAAGACAACCAGGAATTTGGCAAGCTCGGAAGAGATGAAAAGTAGCTGGTGGAAGAGCTTTTCCAAGGAGCCTGGGTTGACGGCTGAGTCTGGCATGGAAGTTCTGGGATCATCAACTACAAAACTTCATTCAAGAGGGATCCCCTGAGAGAAGAAGTACTGGGGCCGATGTCATGGGATGCATGCAAAATGCATCTCTCCAGCAGCACCAGTGGTGCCTGCTAGGGGGCTGAGCCCGTGCTGCTGCAGCTTGGCTCTTCTCCAGAAACCGGCTGGCCAACTCAGAGCCTGCTAACAGCCTGCTGACATGGGAATAAGGAACTAACGAGGCCTTAACTCCTGTGTGACTGTAGGCCAGCGTTTGGCTCAAAGCACAGCTTGAAGCCTGGCCAGACTGCACAGGAAATTGTTGCCCACATTCAGAGGAGGAGGAGGGTAGCAGTGACCGTGTGTCATGGTGACACTGCTCTGATGCTCTGGCATGGTGACACTGCTCTCTTTGACGAGGTTCCATCATCAGCTCCAGGCGTGAGCCACCAGCAACACCCCCTTGAGCACCTTTTTACTGTGCATGCATTAAAGCTGCAAGCCCAGCAGTGACATTTCCTATGTTTGCTCTTAATTTCTTTCTCATTTTCCCAATTTACAACACAGCAATGAAGTATGAAAGAGACAAAGGAAAAGCAGCTGCCATAAAGAGGCCAGAAAAGTCCAGCTTTTGCACAGAAAGCAAAGCAAAAGCCCCGATTTTGCTCATGAAACAGCTCTTGGGTTTTTCTGCTGAGTGCAAAGAAAGAACTGGTGCAGTGTGGCTGTTACGTGCTGTATCTTTACCATCAATCACGTTTTAATGAGAGTAAATTGATATTCCAGGCACACATTAATAATGAATGGATGAATTAACTCTGAGGAACCATCTGATGATGCTTTCACCAGGCTGTGATGTCTATAGGCTAACATCACATTAGGTTACTTTCTGCACATTAATAGGAAAACTTTGAACTAAAACATTTGTTCCAAGGCCCAGATCTGCAAAGGGACTTACATGCCTGCATTTCAGTTTAACTGAAATTTTGGAAGTCACAAAATATGGTGACTCACACATGCCACACATAGTCACCCAGGCATTTCAGCATTTACAGGGGCCAGAGTCATTGGAACAGGCAACCCAGGGCAGTGGTGGAGTCATCATCCCTGGAGGTATTCAAAAGACATGTAAATGTCTTAGGGACATGGTCCTGGCATTTCTGGGTTAATGGTTGGACTCATCATGGAATCTTTTCCAGCCTAAACAATTCTGTGATTCTGTGATTGCCATAAATGTTCTCTCAATGCCTCAATTTTCACCAGACACGTTGCCCCTTTGGTCACTCTGCTCAGGTTGTAGCTATGGGATGAGCAATAGCATCCCAAAACTTTTGCCTGAAATCTCAGAAAGGCCTGTCATGGCCCAGGTAGGGAGGGAAGTCCCAGCCCAAATCCCAGAACAGATGCTCTGTCACCTTTGCAAGACAGACAGATGTCTTTAGTGTTCACTTGGGTAGCAGAAGAGTTTGATTTTCAAAGAAAGCAATTCAGGGGCTCTAATGTCTCCTTTCTGTCGTGAATGATGCCAGGCTCCAGTCAGTCAGAGCAGACATCAGGAGTTTGTTGTCAGGATAAGGATCAGAAATTTCCTAAAACCCATCAGCTGCATTCCCTGGAACTGCAACCCACAATTAACATGACTTAAAATTCCAGTTTATCAAACCTTGGTTTCTCACTCTGGCGATTCCCAGCTCATTTCCCACCACGACAGCCAAAAAAGTGGCTACTATAGCTGGTAAAATCACTTTGGCTGGATCTGCAAGTGCCACAACATAGGATGCTTACTCCATTTGGCCAGGGAATGCTTGTTCATTTGAGGATTTTAAAAACATCTTCTTTTGCAAAGCTCAGGACACATTTTCTGTTTAAGTGCTGGAATTTTCCAGTGCAGAGTTATTAAAGAGGTCTGTTACAGAGAAAATAAAAGATTACATAAAATCTTGGCAATGGATGGCTTTGGTGGACTTGGGTCATATTTTAGTTCCGAAAGAGCTGCTTGGCCGAGGCAACCGAACATCATCTGCTACACCCAAGTAGTTTACTTAAACTCACCACTCCTTTCTCCCGGTGTCTGTTGATGACATCAAGAAATTAATATTATTGGGAGCTGAAGCAGAAGTAGGTTCTGGTCTTTCCCACAGAAGTGTTGGACCCTCATGTCTCCACCAGCACCAGGCACCACTGCAGTGCATCTTCTTTCTCTCCTTTCACTCCATCACGACATGACTTCTTCATGCTTCATTGCAGAAGAGGCTTTACAGAGGGGGGTCTCTGCACTTTGCCACTGCTCCTCGACGAGGTGCTCTGCAGAGCCAAGGTCCTTCTCCCACCCTCTCACCCCTTTAGCTCCCAGCAAGATATTATCTGGAGACACCCTCTCTCCAGATGTATTTCTGATCAATACAAGCCTCCAAACCCCCACATTCACCCTTTAGAGCAGCTCCAAAAACAGAGGCACGTAACACCCAATTTCTTACACCATGCTGCCGACTCTCTTCAACACTCTCCAGTTTTATGGGCAAAAACCTTCCTTATGCTTAACAGACCAATCACTGCTGGTTCAGACATGTGGGTCAGAAAAAGCTCTTTCCTCCAACTCACAGCACAGGTGGAAGAAGAAGAGACCAGACTGCTTCTCCATCTTATTTTCCCTTTATCATAAGATTATCTTTTTGGGTCCCTTCACCCTTATCCTAATATCCACAATCTCTTCCTCCCCAAAGTGTTTTTTTTTCTCAGCAGCCTGTCGACATGCCTCCTGAACTTATTTATAGCATGGCTTCAGCCTCCTCACATGTTAACCTGTTCCATATGTTTATTCTCCTTTGTGTGAAAAGGGGCTCCGCCAGCTCTCCTTTATCCCTGTGGCCTTTAATTTTCAGGCGGTGGGCCCAGCTGCTCAGCCCCTCACATGAGACCAGTTTTTTTTTTTGCTCCAGTGAACAAAAGAGCAGTTCAAGAAGGGTCTGGGGTGTTGACAGACAAGCCAGCTCTGCACCAGCCCTAACAAAGACAGATACCCAGCAGAAGGCTGGCACACCGTCCACAAGCTGCATAGCCAGTTTTACACCCCAATGGGATAAAAATGGACTAGGCTACCTCTATCCAGAGGGATAGAGACTGAGAAGCAGCTCTCACCGAGGATTTATCCTTGGATTTTTTTTTCCCTGAGTTCCCAGCACTATTTGGAAACTCTATTATCAACTTTTCTCATTGTCTGTTGGCTCATGCCTGCAGCTACTGTGATCCAACCTCCCAAACTGCTTTGAAGCCACTGCTTATTTCTGGTGTCCCATACTGGCCACAGGGCCGGTGCCCCAAGCACACTTTCTCCCACCCCAAATCTCAGGGACCAGCTTACCAAAAGCTGCCAGGTTTAGGTGGCACTTCCTGCAGCAGCAGCTCCAAGCACCTGAACCTTCAGAGCCATCCAAAGTGAAACATGAGCAACACCCAGGCACCACCACTCAAATGACTGGAAGCAAATTATACGATGAGTTGAGCTGTCGCTATAGAACACGAAAGAACACAGATGCATGCTGCTCTCAGGTGAAGATGAAAAGAGAATTTATTTTTTTCTGACCCCATCTTTTATAGTTTTCCAAAAGTGACAGTGGATTGGAGGGTGACAGTGCCACCTCTCCAAAGACACTGGACAAACCAACAATCCATCAGATTTCTCCTCCTCCATGAAGGAATGCAAAAACAGTGAGTTGTTTGCAGAAAGTGTGTGAGAAAGTTCTTTATAAGAATGTAAATATCAGAAGGCTTAGAAAGTCTTAAAAAAATCAGGGTGACATTGAGCTACTATTTTAAGGAAGAAATTTTCTATGATGTGAGTGATAAAACATTGGCATAGGTCACCAAGAGATGTGGTGGATGCCCCATCCCTGGAAGGGTTCAACACTAGGCTGGACAGGGCTTTGGGCAACCTGATCTAGTGGAAGCTGTCCCTGCTCATTGAAGGGCAGTTGGGCTAGTTGACCTTTAAAGGTCTTTTCCAACCCAAACACTTCTATGATTTGCCCAGCTCCGCATTTCACTTTACTTGGTAACAAAGATGGTTGCTAAACCTCTCACATTTATTCCTCAGAGCTGGAGTGGCTGTGTGGCAGGTGTAATTTGCACACAGGGCCCCATAAAAAAGCCACTCTAGTGGCACATCTGCCCTTCTCACCTTGTCTGCAAGCCCAGCTGCAGCCAGCCAGAGCTCTGCTCTACAGAGCAGCCCCCAACGTGTCATAAATGTGTGGAATAATTGCTTTCCTGGGGGACCATCAGAGATTGCAGCCGGCAGTGAGAGCCCAAGGGGCAACATCAGGCCCATGTTCAGCATCAGGGCAGTTTTAGAGCTGCTAAAAGCAAGACAAAACAGCAAAGGATCTCTCCTTATTGACTCACTTTCGTAGCAGCTTCTTCCAGCCCTCTGCATGGGGCACTCTGGTTTTCCTCCTCCTGACTTGCAAGGAACATGTTGGTGGAACTCCTTGGCATTCCTCATGCCCTAAAGCCAGCCTGCTGTCAACTCCACATCTCACGGCCAGATTCTCCTCCCCTGACTCCTCCAGCAGCTGCTCTCTCTTTTTTTTACTGAGAAAGCTTTTGATCCTTTCAATGGACAGCAGTGAAACACCCTGTGTTTTTTCAGTTCATAGCATCGCTTCCCCATCGATTGCAGAGACCTTGAGAGCACACTGACCAATACCCCATTCTTCTCATTTTCCAGAGAGAAATGTTTTCAGTAGTAAACTCCCTAACCTTGGTGTTACGTAAAATGAATCAACAAACAACTCCCTCCACAAAAAAAAACCCAAAAAAAAAAAACCAAAAAAATTTCAAAAACCAGAAACCAACAAAAACCCAAATTGTAAAAGTAATTTTTGACCACCAGAAAGCATCAAAACAAACTTATGTTTCCCCTGCTTTCTTCTTTGCTCCTTTTTTCAGGTCAGCTTTAGACAGAAAAAAACTCAGGCTGACAGTGATATCTCCAAGGCACTTCAAGGGTCTCCCCTAGGAAGCAGCAGGAGTCTCATTATTTTATATTCTCCCGGACAGAATACTAAATTTGGGGAAAAGCCTGCCCCAGCCATAGCAATAAGAAAAGAAACTTCCCAAATTGCTCTCCAGAGCCCTTGGATTCCTGTTTCATTACCTCGGCATGAGCAGTCCCAGGTGTCTTTTTTTAATCCCTGTTGATCAACAGGGGCAAGGCTCGGCACGTCTCTGGCCAAAGGCTCATTCAATATTATGAGCAAGCTTTAATATGAGCACGGGGATGGGAAAAATATGCACTCCACAAATTCACTTCACCTTTTCTGTTGTAAAACATGCTGGATTTTAATGATTTCTATGTACTAGAAACCTCGGATTAGCTTTAAAGCTAAATTGTAATTTTGTTTATTATTTTTCCACTGTGTAACAAAAAAACCAAAACAAACAAAAAACCCAAAATCAAACAAAAAATCCCAAACAAAGAAGCAAATAAACCAAAAGAAAAAACCCCACACAACCCTGCTTTAAGCTTGAAGAGAGACAAGATTGTGAAGTCTCATTTTTCTGGAAAACTGCTGTTCCGGCAAGGGTAGAAAGAGATCGTTCAGATACAAAGAGGTGGTGAAGGGGAGTCAGATCCAAATACATCTGCAGATAAATATTTTATGCCCTTTTCGACAGCTGGGTGGGATCAGGCGAGCACATGAGAGTCCTGCACTGTGCGAGGCTGCCACCTTCTGGAGTCGGCAGCCCTGACGCCAGGGTATCCACCAGAGATTGTGCTGGATTTGATATTTTAACCCAGAAATAAACACCTCACAGGGAATATGAACTGATGTCATCATCTGCAGCTTTCATGTGGAGTGGAGAGGTGTTCTAAGAAGTTGGTTTGGAGTTTAAACATGCAGGTGTGGAGCAGAGAAGGTGGATGTGCCCGTTAGCACCTGAAAAAGTGGTACAGGGAACGGGAGAAGGCATCATTTCATTGAGAAAACCACCCGTTTCCCCATTTATTGCAGCTTCCGCTCTTTTATCGCAACAACGTTTCCTCCCGTTCTGGCTCCACCAGCCCATAATCAGTGACATGTGCTCTGTCCCTTCTACTGGAGCCACCCAATGGCATCACAGAGGTGGATACAGAGAGTTGGACAGATTGTGCTGGGTGAGCAGTGGTCTGTGAGAAGGGAGAGAAGAGAGAGCTGTGACTATGCAGCTCATGGCATCTTCTGGGTGCTCTGACTCCATCTACGTGGATCAGAATAGCACTGTGTGGGAGTAGGGATTGACTGCAGCCATTGTTTATGGTGATGGGACCATTCTGGGTGCTCCTGCCATGGCCTTACCTGATGGACAAGTTTTGCATCTGGGGATGGTGGTGTTACCCTTGGCAGAGAGCAGGCTGGATGCTGATGTGTTTTAGGAGCATAAAGTTATTGGTTTACTGCAGGAAAAAAGTCCCCTGCTCAGCACATGAACAAATATTAAGGAGAAGCAACTCAAATTCAAGACCAGAAGAGGAAGGCTTTGTCACGTAGACTCCCTCCCATTCGTCACAGGCACATTGCCTTACCACACACTGGACACAAAGGCGGCAAAATGTCAGGACATAAAAGCAACCCTTAGTGCTAAGGACAGAAAAACTCACAGGCCCCAGGTGTCCTAATAAAGTGGGGAAAAGCCTGAGTTGCTCACTTGTAGGCTGTTGGCTGCTGCCAGGCTCTCTTGTACAGGGAGAACCTGAATGGGATGTTGCAAAGTCAGCCTGGAAGTGACAACATGAAATGCCCCCCACATCCTGCAAAGTTTCTGCCTTCTTCCAAGGAGTTTTACTTACCAGGAGCAAACACCCCTAATCACTCTGAAACTGCTAGCAGCAGTCTAGGTTTCCAGAGAGGAATTAAAAGCAAATTAGAGGTAATGATCTCTTAAATTGCTTCTGAATCTACTCTGTGGCTGAGAGTTTTGGTAGATTTGGACAATCAAGTCAAAGAGAACCCTGGGCATGGAGAAGGGTGACATGGAGTTTAGTAATATTTTCAAGCTTCCCATTAAATATTAGATATGATGCAACTGCCCCTTCTGATTGAAAACAGTGGTAATAAACTCAGTGAAAGCCAAAGCCAAGAACCTGACTAATCCTGGAGAAAGGCTGTTTTCCCATGTGAACTGTGTCAGCAGAGCATTAATTGACTTCTGTTGTTAGTTACTTCTTCTATTCTTCTAGAACAGCTACATATAATTATTCCTCTGTTTTTGGTGACTCCAGACCTAAACAGGTGCAGAGGATCTGCAGATAGAGAGACAGGGCTAACAGTCTCTTCAATACTCTCCATCTTTTTCTGCACTGTAATGCCATGTTGGTTGTCAAGGCACACAAGGATGAGCACTTGCAGGTCTTAGGACTGACTGTCAAGAAGGATAAATGTGCTACACACTCCCATAGCATGGAAGGGGCTGTGTCAGGCAGTTCAGTTCTGAATGTCAGCATGGACACCCTGCACCAAAGGACCACGAGTTCAGTTCTGCATGTCAAAGACAGGGTGGTGGGGCACATCTTGCTGTTAACAGATGGCTGAAGCTTAGTTGTATAAATTCATTTACTAATCAAAATCAATGATTTATGTGTTTTGGAAGGTGAAAGCAGCAGAAGTCAGTATTTAGAAGCAGGACAGAATGAATCCTAAGCCACTTAGCACAAACTTGTTTGCAGTGTCTTACTAATCCCCTCCTATCCTGTCTTCGTTACCCTCGTGCACACTGCACCTGTGCAACTGATAAAGCAGCAGTGTTTGGGAAGCAGATTTCTGACAGCCAACCCTCCCCACCAAGGGACCCCATCCAGCACTGTTTTAAAGCAGTTTTTTTATCTCATTGGAAGTTGGTTTTTTCCCCAAGCTTTTAGGGGAATAAAGCAAGCCAACCCCCTGGGAAATGTGGTCTTTGCCAACATCTCCAACAGTCACCTCTGCTCAGAGTCAGAACGCCCTGCTTTCAGCCAAGCACTGTCCTCATGCACAGAAGTCCTCAGCTTTTACAGGTAATCCCTGATGGCGGCTTTTCTGGACACTTCTATGAGTGGATCTACCCTCCTGAAAATCATACCACTAGCAGGGAAGGTAGGACAGGGCTGGGAGCAGGGATAGGATGCTTCATGCGTTAAGGTTTCCTACAGATGTTCCCCAAAGCATGGGGATGTTCCCCTCAGTGTTTAGGGGGCCTTTGAACTATGCCCTTAATAACATGCTTTAGCTTGGTCAGCCTTAAGCAGCCAGACAGATGGACTTAGAGGATTCCTGTAGGTCCCTTCCAACTGAAATATCCTATTTTATTCTGTGTTACCCTGCAACACCAGGGATGCCTGGGGAATACAGCTCCAGGGTTGTGCCCATAAATGCCTTTTGAAGCCCATGGCCAACTTGAACCTAATCTTGCCACACATCTGTTAAATTCAGATGTGTTTCTGTGCAGGGTCAGTCCTGTGGATGAGCCCCAGGGCTAGTAAAGGGCTATGATCCCACATTGCTCCTTGCTTTGCTGGTCCCATTTGCCCAGCCAAGGTGGGAACAAAAATTCCTAACAGTTTCTTATATGAAAAGGAGGACTGCAGCATCCTGTTACAATCTTACCAGTCTCCTTTGTTTCACTAACAAAAACTGTGATTTTAAGGCTTGCTTTCAACAGAGAATCAGTAACAGACATAAAATCATGTTTCATCCTTTTGCATGGCAAATAACCTGGGAAAAACACCACTTTACTTAGCCACTCCAACCTGCCTTGTTAAGCATTCAGACCTGATTTAAAATATTTTGTTTTAAAAAAGAGCAACATGATTTGGTTATCAGACTACTTGTCTCCCATGTACATCTCAAAGCATCATTTGGGCCAAATGCTGCACCAGACCTTGCTCCAGACAGGCGTGACTTGATTCCTGCTGAAACCCATGAGGTTTAGGTTGCCATCTCAAGGAAATTGCATGTGAGACATCCACTTAAGCAATGCCAGAGTAAGGAAAAGCAGTTTACCTCCAAGAGTTAACCTTCCTTTTTTTCTCCTCTATGAAAATTAATCTTACTACTCAATGGAACTCGGGCATGAGGTCGCTATGCTCCCCGCAATCTGGGCAAAGGTTTTGTGTATCCCATCCTCTGTCAGAAGTGTGTCACTTTGCCTGGGCAGGCCAGGATGAAGATAAAGCAGTTAACTTAATTAGCAACATATGTCTGCCTCTTTTTTCCCACTGCCATTTAATCTCTCTTATCCACTGACCATGCAAGCCTCCTGTAATCGCTGCAGAGTAATTATGTGATTATTCCAGCCCTCTAAATTACAGCTGCAGCTTGGACCCCAGCAATTGCCGGTGATGCAGCAAGGCTGACTTTCTCAGCTGTTATTTAATTACAATTAAATAGAACCAAAAAAAAATTAAAAAATAAAAATAAAAAAAAACCAAAGCAAACAACCCCCAAAAATGAATCATGCAATAATAAAAAAACACACAATAATAAAAACTAACCTACATAATAATAATAACAAAACAACCTGCCAGAAAATGCAACTTCTACTGAGACTTTTCACCCCAATCTTTCTCATCACAAGGAAGATTAGAGTGGGAGCCATTAATAAGATGGCAATTTATGCTAATTTATCAGCACCTAAGTCCAAGAGCCTTAATAAAACTAGCTAAAAGGAACTTTATGATAAACAAAGGCAATTATGTTGTTGCTTTTATTACAGTGGCATTTTAAATCCCGTTATGCTGGATTTTATTGTCGAATTGTCTTGGGCAAGTTCTAGTATCTTTGAGGGTGTCCCTGCCTGTGGTACTGGGGCTGGTTTTTCAGGTCCTTTCGAATGAGATGGTTTTTAAGGGCCCTTCCAATCCAAAGCATTCTACGACCCTTTGAAATGAGGCTTTTACAAAAGAAGAGATGAACTGTAAAAAAAAATCAAGCTGCAGTCCCTCTTCCTGCCTTTATGATCCTTTTCTGAGTATGACTTTCCTCCGGTGTCATGGTATTTTCAGTGGCATTAAGTTGCTGCTGAGATTTTTCTTCAAGGTAGGGATGAGAACACAGATCCCAAGGCAACTGAAGGTACAGAAGTAGGAAAACAACCCCAAAAGCTGCAGGATTGTTTTAATCCTTTTTTTTTCATATTATTTGAAATTTGTGATGAGAATTCCCAAAGTGTAAGTGGCTTTCCAACTGGTTAAAAAATAGTAAAATGTAAGAAATCTGAGGGGATTTTTACTCATTTCACTTGATTGTGGCTTGTGTGAGAAATATCCATGAATGTTCTTTCTGAATCTGGCAAGTTTCAGTCGCATTCAGCTGGAGTGTCCCAAGGTGCCCTTCTTCTGCACACTGAAATTCCCAGCCTGGGGAAAAGGACTTGGGCAGAAAGCTGGAAAGGGCATGAATGAAAAGAGAAAGGGAAGGAACCTTCCCCAAGGAGCATGTTAAGAGTCTACAGGTGGAAAAGATGAAATTTTAAATCCATGATGATCTATGGGAGAAAACCCACTGAAATGAGTGGAGAAACACCCAAGGAGCACAGATGATGTCTTGACTCTGATGCAGAACCACACACTACTGCACCTGGGTTGAGCTTTGCCCACAGTGGATGTAAATCCTGCAGGGCTGTAAATCCTCATCACCTGCAGGATTTGATCCAGCATTTCTTCCTGGACTTCACTTTCCTTCTTTCCATTCAAGCTTATCCCTCTGTGCTGCAGTATAGCTTGAAAGCAAGTCTTCCATCACACTTAAATTTATCTACCAGGGAACATCATGCTGTCCAGCTACTCCTGGGTTCATTCAGGGCTCACAGAGGGACAATGAACTGGAAGTGTGACCCAACCTGTAATGGATGCCATTGGCAAATTCAGAGCCATGTTGGGGGCTGAATTACTGTAAGAGGCCATTTTAAGAAATAAATCATGTTGGGTCAAATGCCTCCTGGTAGTACAAATACCCATGGGCCAGTGAGATTTTCCCCACAGTGCCTTGAATGAATAACAATGTTGTTTGGTTTTTGTTTTTTGGTGGTTTTTTTTTGCAGTGTGACATCACAGGGTGATAAAAATAAAAGGAAAAGCAAAAAAACTTCAAAACTGGTGATAAATTGCAAAATAAACTGGTTTTCCAGCAAACCAATAGAGGGAGAAGAATATCTTCCATCTCTGGAGGGGAGATGGAGAATGGTAAAGATGCACTTTTAAACCCATTCTGCTGGTAGAGACTAGGGGTCTGTTGACATTAATTTTGCACATTCCCTTCTCTTCCCTGAAAAGAAAATCGAGCAAACCACTATGATTTAAGAAATGATAGCCCGGCAGACTTGCACTGCAGGCAACCTTCATCAAACATTAGCCTCTTGGCTGCACTGCAGAGCAGTCAGTTTTCAGTCTGGTTTAGAAGATCCTTATTTTATCACTTGCTGTTTATGATCAGAATATTTCATCTATTTTCACAAAAACCTTCTGTAAAACTCCCTATTCACCTGAAAATAGCAGGAGTTTCCCAGTCATATTTGGGAAATAGTCATTAGAATTCAGAAGGACTTTGCTACTGGCATCATTTTTTAAAAGAGATTACAATTGATTTTGCTAAACCACACTTCAAAAAAAAAATAAGAGAGGAAAAGCTCCAGCAATTCTTTTAATCTGGCTTTGTTTGCTCTGTACTAATTTGTGAAGTGTTAGTGTCTGCATTCGTGTGAAGGAGAAGCAACAACAGCAGTTAATAATTTCATGTACATACCACATTTGGGCTACAGAGTTCAAGGACCTGAGGAAACAGAGGAACATCAATGAACAAGCCAGCCAAAGACAATATGAATCACTGGTACAAATAGTAATGAAAAGCAAATCTTTTGGTTTGCCAAGACTCCTGTGAGTCATTGGCAGTGCCTCCACTGGAGGTTACAGCCAAAGGGAAGTCTTATATATTCATGAGATGAGCAAGTGGTTCAAAAATGCTCCTGGCCTTTTAACAGGATGAGAAGGGAGTAACAAACCACCAAACACCTTTAATGGATTACCTACACCAGGGAGTTAAGCATTCTCAGGAGCACTGACAAGCCCTGCTCGCAATTACAGTCTGGGCTGCTGCTGTGTCCCTCTCACAGCTGTAACACAGCTGTGGTAGTACTCATCCAAGCTGAGGGCAGCCCAGATTCTGCCCTGCCTCCATCCAAATCTGCGTGCCCTGTGGCGATTCCAGACACCTGTGTTTTGGATGATATGTAGCTGGGGATAATCTCACTTCTCCTGATTTTACCTGGTGAAAACAATGACTGCAACAGCTGAAACACAGAAGCCAGAAGTTATGAAGAATCCAGAATCATCTCAAGAGGGATGACCTGGTTGGGGTCTCGGCTATAAAGACCAAGATGCAAAAGAGAAATATTTGCTGAAGCCCAGAGCTCTGAGCTCCTTCTCTCATTGTAACTCCCTCAGTGCAGGACTACAGAATAAACAACATTTTTGCTCATGCCATATGATACAACGCCCCTCATCAAACAAGCTCAGCAAGACACCTGGGACAATGGATGATGACAATGTCTGACAATCAATGCAAAACCTGCTGTAAGAGGAATCAAATTAGTCTCTCTCCTTCTGTAGAGGTGCTTCAAGCATCACATGAAGGAGGTAGGGATCCTCTATTCCTTCAGCCCTGTGTGGAACTCAGTGTGGAACAAATCCAGCACAAGCCAGATATACAAGGTCCACATCATCACTCAGCCTCAGCTCATGCTCATCACCCCTAACACTGGAGACCTTTAGGCCAGAGACAGATTCGGGGTATTAGGGACGGTTAAGTGGCAAAAAATAAGTTTGTGAAGAACACAGCTACCTGCAGAAAGAGAAGCAGCCAAGCAGGACAGGAGGGAGATCTCCATTTTGGATCCAATACCTGCAGGGCAGTTATGTCCTTCAGTGAACATAACCTGTGGTATTTTAGGCACCTCCAGAGAACACCACCTCCACCCAAATGACTTTTTAATCAGGCCCAAGCACCACTACCCTTGTCCTTAGGGCAAGGCCAAGGATGCTGTTGGGAGCTCCATTATCTTTTTGTGCTTGGCTCACACTGTTCTGTTTAAAAGATTAATGAGACACATATCCTCAATCAAGAAGCTATTTCAGAAGCTCTCACTTCCAATCATGTGTACAGTCTAGCTAGGAGCATAATCTTCCCTTCTTTTGGTTGGGAGTTTCAGCAAAACATTTTATGGATATTTATTTCGCAGAGTAGGATTTGCACATTGATGGACTGAATATTGATGGTGCTGCAGCCTGGTAACCAACGCAGATCTAATGGTGCATGGAGTGTGCTGAACTGTTCAACAGAAATTTGGGGTGGGAAGATGCAGAGATGATGTTACTGAGGCTTTTTTTTTTTTTTTTNTGATGTGTTTTGCATTTGAAGAACACATTGTCCAGGGGTGAACAGCAAGAAGGTGCACAACACCTGGCTGTAGATAAGTGAAGATCCATAGATGGTGGATCTCAAACAGGTTGAGTTCCCCCAGCTGAGCGTAAGAGGACTTCTCCCACTAAATAAAGCATTACCCCATTTCAAGAATCCATAATTTGTGCCTTGTGGGCCTCACTTCGTCCATATTCTTCTACCATGTTATGTCTGCCTCCAACATGAATTCCCAGGAAGTTTTCTAGTCCCTGTGTAGCTCAGCATCAAGTCATGGCAGAAAGATGCAAGGAGACCACGGGAGCTGCCTATTTCTGTCCTCTGATTGATTTAAAGGTAAAACAACTGGCAACATTTCAACTTGAGACTCTCAGAGTCAGGTTACATGACTTGCAAACAGAAGACAGGAAGCCAGAGGCTGTGTCCTGCTCTGTCACCAGCCTGGAATGCTCAAAGGGAAAGGTTTTGGCCATTATTTTCATGGAGGAAAAATCAAGGCACTAGCTCAGGCTCCCTTCAGGACAGCAGCCTGAGCTGAACATCCAGTAGAAAAGTCAAGCTATAGTAATGACATTTAACTGACTCCAGAATCCTGCCGGTTCCTTCTTGGGCATCTCTGGTCAGTATCACCTTATTTCTTATCCTGGAAATCAATATCCTCATAACACAACTCCCTGTTTTTCAGCTGTAAATTAGCTCATATTGCAATTTGTATTACGGCACTTAGGAAAAAAATACACATTCAGCTCCACTTTAACTGTTTTAACAGCACTCAGTTGGTCTCTCAGGAGCTCCCAGAAGCACTGTGTGTGCTGGCTGCTCTTCTAAGAGGCCCATCCATCTCTGTCCCTCTGCTCATTCTTTTACAGCTCTGCAACGTTCTCATTTTTTCCTTTACTTTTAGGGCTGTTTTGACAGGTTTCATAACCCTATTCCTCTTACTCAGAATGGCTCACAAGTGCACTCTGACTCTTCCACAAATCTTCCTTCAGAGTTTGTATCTCCCTGATCCTCTGTCGTAACAATGTGTACACCAGCTGCAGGGTCTTGAAGCCCTGGGTCCTCCTCACCAGATTTTGGGGTCCACTGTGCAGACATCTACCTTTGCTGATATCCTACACCATGTTTTTTGCATGGCTTGAGGCAGGGAGAAACTTAAACTCATTAACTACAAATTGTTTGAAGTCTTGTCTATTGAACCAGAGGGTTATTTTTGCCACTAATTATTGCTGGGATCCTACATCTGGCAAATATCAGACTAACATGACTGATTATGGATTTGGTGCTAGTTTTTCCACTAAAGCAATTAGTGTTAGGATGAGTATGCTAAAGCTGAGAAATAGTCACTCTTGTGTCATGTACATATGATCCACAGCTTCAAGTCCTGATTTATTAGCACAAGTTTTTGTTTCACTGCAGTTTTCAGCACATTTCACACATTTCAAGATCTTGTCTGTGTCCACTTTGCATTTTTTGCTCTGAATAGCTCTTTTTATACCCTTCTTTAGGCTCTTCAAGGTACATTCACTTACACTTCCTGTATTTTTCTGAAGCATTTCAAATAATACAGCACCTCTGAAGCCAATGGGGTTGTCTTCAGACATCTCATCATTGCCACTTCAGGTGGAACTGGAAGTATTGGTTACATGTGTGATTCCCTGACCAGTGCACAATCACAACCATGGTGGCTTCCAATGATGTGTCACACTCAGCTGCAGCTTCTGTAAATTTATTCCATGTTGGTTTTGAAACAGGATAATTCTTTTTTGGTCAAACATGCATGTATTATACTGTTCCCTGTATCATTTTCAAGTACAGCCTCATGAAATACTCTCAGGAGTATCTGCTATCAGTAGTGGTTTTCTTGGTTTATTCTCTACTTCAAATCCTACAACTGACATTGGAATTGCATCTTCTATTACAGGAGTGACAACTGTCAGTCTCTTTAGTGCTGTGGATATATCAGTAACCAGAGCCAGGTTTTTGCCACAAGCTTTGAATCAATACATAAAATTTCTCATCAAAAGCCCTGGTACCAGACACTCTCACACAGCTAAATTCAAGTTCCATTAGTCCAAATACATAAGAATTTTTCACCAAATTCCAAGTTCACATAAGAAATGCCTTGTCAGTGCAGACTAAAGGTCTAGCTGGACCATACCTATTTTAACTCCTACTTTTTGTATCAGCAATATTCTGTGGCAAACACTTCAGCACTTCACTTCCTTGCTGTAGAAAGAAATAAAGCCTTGTACATCTTGGGAACATGGCTCCTTTTAATTTCATTTTAGGCAGCAAAATACTCCCATCATTCCAGTGTAATGATTTTTGCATTGGAAACCACAGTTAAATTCCCTCTTTAGCTTCTCCTTATCACTTATGATCTTATAGATTCCTGTCTTCTCAGCTGTATGTAGAGAAACCAAGCCACATCTTTCATTATCCTTGCTGTTCTCCTTTCTGCCATTCCCACTTCTAGTAGACTATTTTTGAGACAGGGGAAGAAGAACTGCACAACATCTCATTGAGAGTTTTATACCACAGCATGACGGTATCTTGTGGTTTGATCTGTATTGTTTTCCTAACAGTTCCTAAGATCTAATTTGGGGATTTTTTGACAGTTCTTGTGCATCGGGGTGCTGCTTTCTTTAGAAATTTTTATTACCACCTCAGCCATGAGAGGTGACAGTCAGCTCAGAACCTCTCTGTATGGGTACAATTAGAGGTGGTTTGGTTTTTGTTTGTTTTTTTTTTTTTTTTCCTGAGTGCATCACTTTACAATCCTACACTTCTACAATACTTTTGTACCATGCAAGCCAGAGACACATGAGACACAGTACAAGAGGAGCTGCAAAAACTCCTCTGCTCTCCAGACACGAGATATGCAATGGCATTCTGCAATATGAAGATCCTTTCCTGGTAAAACTGTTGTACAAGAGAATCTGCCACCCCTGAAATCTGGAGGAAGACTCTGGCATTCCACAGCGGCGCCATGTCTTTCCTTCGAGAAAACCTGTTGTGCGAGATTAGGCCCTGAAAGGAAAAGTCTTCGCAGCTGCAAAGAGAGATCTATCCATCGGCATCACTGAATGTCTCCTGTTGTTTTTGTCTTCTGCACCTCCCACTTGCCTCTTTTGCAGCCCAGTGCAATTTGTATTTTAGTCCTTGCTCTAAAGCCTCTTTTTCTCTTAGCTATAACCTATACTTACATTCTGGTGCTTTCCATCACCTTGTGGCAAACTGCTGCTCAGTTTTTTAGCCTTTGCAGCAGGAAATTTGATTTCATTAAGATAAGTAACACCACAGATCTATTTATCTGAAATTTCAATGGAATATTTAAGAAATAAATTAATGGATATCTGGAATTTAAAATATTTTTCAATATTTTTTAATATTTAATAAACAATATATTCTTTATCATTATATGCTACATAAACATTTTGACGGTGCTATTAAATTCTTTACTTCCCAATAGTGATAAATGCACTCCACACACACAATAGTGCTGCATACAAAACTACCTGCATACGTTTTATCTTTATAAATACTGATAAAATAGGTAGGGAAATTACAGACTTGAAAATAAAAAGCATCAATATTGTTGACTTGCAAAAAAAAAGAAATGTTACATCCTCTTATATTGTCTTGCAGACAGAGAAGAAAATCATCATTCAGGACGAAAGATCGGGGAAAAAGGCATTGTTATATATATTAACTATAATTCAGTATAACAAAGCACTGTGAAGTACAAGTAGTAAAGTCTAAAAACTGTGGAAATCATTGCTATTAATATTATACAATTATATATATATAGATATCACTGGGAATATTTATTAGTAAAAGACAGAAGTGCTGTAGCAATAATATAATATTTACTCTAAAAATGTCCATGTTTTGTTCTGAATGCTATATTTCACATAAAGTACATTTTCTACATTTCCCCAAAATTTAAGTTTTCTACATTACATATTAGAAGGGAAAAAAAATAAATAAATAAAGGCATAGGAGAAACCCAAAAAGTCAGGGGTTTTTCACAGTTTTTCCCACCTCTACCGGAAACACAGAACAGAGTTTGGACACCAAGCCAGGCTCCTGGACTTGTTGAGTCCTGGTTTTCCAAGGAAAAACTGACTCATACAAGTTTTGCTGTTTTTATGTCTACAATTACAGTTTGGCTTTGCCCACCTTGAGTTTGCCTTCAGTCAAGCTTGGTCATGAGCATCCTGATGTGGGTATCTGGTATTCCACCAGCACAGCAGAGCTGTCCTTTGAGCACAGAAGCAAATCCAGAAGAGCCAGGGTGTGCAGCACTTCAAGACAGGCAAGGCAATGCTTTGCAATAATGTCACCGGCAGTTTGGCATTGGTTTCCCAGAGCCCAGCACTGCAGAGGGCTGAAGCATGCACTGTGCCTTCACACAGACAGGAAAGACTTGCTGATCCAAAATGGTGACCAGCAGATGAGGCTCTCCCTGTATAAAAATCCCCACTCATCTCCATGCAATATATTTAAAGCAGTTTTACTTTTGCAGCGCATTTAATTTATCATCTGAACCAACTGTGCAAAGTTTCATGTCAAGTCAGCAAATTTAAGCTTATTTGAAGCAATTCCTGAGAATAATTTACCAAGTTGACTGATTTTTGACTGCATATCCTTTAGGCCTCCATTATTTTGTTATTAATGCATCTTAAGTTAAATATATCATTTATTACAGGTAAAACTATGGCTCTTTGTAACCGGCTTATCGCAAATCAAATTTAAATGTCATACATCCTTGTATTATTTCAAAAAGGACTTGAAAAGCTTTTAATTACCTTTATGCTTTCTTAAAACTCATTTAATAAGTATTCTCTCCATTGCCCATAATTTCTTGATTTTCTTCTACCAAGATTAACTGTCTTTCAGTAAAATATGCTGTGATGGACTCAAGGGTTTGGCATCAAAAGAGGAGCAATGGGGTGGAATTCACCAGTCTGTTATACAGCTGGTCACATCTAATGGTCATTTTGGCCTTCACATCTACAAAGGTAAAATTACCCCTTCTCTTTCCCCTCCATTCTCCAGACTAGTAGTTAAAAGATGGCAGTCCACATGAGTTAAGTCTTGTACTTTAATTACTAGTTTTGTATTTACATAGGAACCAAATAGTTGAAAGTTAAATGTGCAGTAATTAAAGTATTCCCAGATGTGTTCACTGATCCTACCCTGTTTTTACAGCCTCCAGCTGTCATATATTTTCCTTCAGTGGCCGTATTAGACACGAAAGTGAATAATTTTATTTTAAACTGTGTTTTTGAACAAGAAATATTCACAGATGTCAGAGATGGCGTGACCAGTATCTTGATAATGAAATCTCTGATCCAGCAAAACACTTCAAGATGATCCTAACCTTCAATATTTGACTCACTCCCTATTGACCAAAATCTCTGAAAACATAACAAACAGAACAAAGAATTCCAGAGATAATGTGAACCACATTGTGGAATTACAAATGGGTGGAAAAAACCTTTTGCACTAAAATCTGCTGAAGAAAATGTTCTAATTTTAAGATTGTGCTGGTTTTCCCTTTTTTCCCTAGTAGACTATATTATATGATTATTTATCATGCTTATGCTTTACATCACTAAGTGAATACTGAGAATACTTGAGTTCCCAACTTACTTTGCAGATGAAACAGAAATAATGGCATTATCAACACACAAGGAAAATGTTTTTAGCGGCAGGAAAAAAAAATTCTGAATTGCAAAGTGAAAATCTAATCTCTACCTTGGCAATGCCTGAGTGCTCCTGCCCATCCCAGCAGGAAAATTACCAATGGAGCTTGCTGCAAAGATGATAGAAGAGGTTTCTTATGCAGAGAGATGTGCTGTAAGCAAGGGAGCAGAGCTGTAAAATTGTTAGCATGAATAAATTTGTGCACAAGGCAAAAAAAACCCCATCCTACAAACTCTAAAAAGCTTAGCGGCTGCTAACAACTTGACAAACCTTCTTCTTTTCCTGATTGGTTTTGATAGATCCTAATTAAAATGCTATCTGGCAACTTTCCGTGAAATCAGAAAAGCTTAAAAGAGTCATCTCTCATGTTTTCAGGCTCTGAGCTGTTCCCCTCCACACAAACCAACCCCGCCCACTCAGGAGATTGAATATAACAGTTCAGACAAGATGAAATGCAATGCTCCTACAGTTTTATTTGATTTATTAAAAGGAGAGAAGTAACCAAGTGGGAGGATATGCTAGTTTTGGCTGGGGTAGAGTTAATTTTCTTCATAGTAGATGGTACGGGGCTGTGTTTTTGATTTGTGCTGGAAACAGAGTTGATAACGCAGGGGTGGGTTTGTTATTTCTGAGCAGTGCTCACACAGAGCCAAGGCCTTTGCTGCTCCTCGCCGACCCCACCAGCGAGGGAGCTGGAGGTGCACAAGGAGTTGGGAGGGGACACAGCTGGGACAGCTGACCCCAAATGACCCAAGGGATATCCCAGAGCATATGGGAACCCATGCTGGGGAAAGGAGGAAGTGGGGGACATTCACAGTGATGGATTTGTCTTCACAGGTCACCACTACATAGGGTGTAGCCCTGCTTTCCTGGGGATGCCTAAAGGCTTGCCTGCCTTTGGGAAGTGGTGAATGATTCCTCATTTTGCTCTGTTTGCATGCATCTGTTTTGCTTTTCCTATGAAGCCATCTTTATCTCAACCCATGAATTTTCTCACTTTCACCCTTCTGATTCTCTCCCCTATCCCACCTGGGAGGACTGAACGAGCAGCTGAGTTCCTGGCTGGGTTAAACCATGACAGAAGAAAACAGGTCAAACACTCTAGATGCTTATGAAAAGCCAAAAGCATCTCTCTCTATTTTTAACATTACTTTCCAATTGCTGTTGTGTGTTTTCAGGCATAGGAGATGCTGGAGTGAGGAAGGAAGCCTGGGTCACCTAAGGATGCTGATGAGTGGAGGGAAAAGCAAAAAGATGAGTTTTCAATTGCCAAGTCAGCAATCCACAACACTAAGATACAGCAATGGTACCACACTCTTGGACAAGAGATGGGACAGGACAGTGAGTCATTTCTAGCATCAACCATGCCCACCTTTGAGCCAAAGCTCTGGCCATCTCAGAGTCGGCCATGAAGCTGTGTCAAATATTTTTCCATGAGGAATGTATTCTCTCAGGTATTAGAGGGAAGTAGGAAATTACCAAATAAGAAAAAGCTATCTCACCTCTAATCTGCCTCTCTGGTTTCTGGGAGTCTCAGCCCCACCTATCTGATTAATCACCATATCCTTTAGTTCTACTCTTCTCCATAAATATGTCCAACTGTCTAATAACATTCTCTTCTGTCTTTGCTTCAATGCCCTTATTTTGGTTTTATGGCTCCACCTCTTAAGGCATGCAGGTCCTCAAGGAAGTATATCCTTTCTATTAGAAATAAAACTGGAATTTTATTGCTGTTATCAGTGCTGGGATGTCCTGCAGGTAATATTGTCTTCCAGCTGACTACTAGTGGATAATAGGTGGGGATCATGAATACAGTATCTGTGTAAGCAGATACTCTGTGTAAACTGCATAAGTAGATCCTCCCTGCTGGACCACATTCATGCCTTGGAAACAGGAACAATAACATATGGTGGTCAGACACTGCAAAAGCCAGCTGTTAGTTTATACCAAATCAGCCATTTAGTCACCAGTGACATCACAAGTGACTCTGCAAGACAGCAGTGGTTCTGCCCTGTCATCTGATCAGTCACCTCTGACTCGGCCATCCAGCCAGTTTTTCACCCAGTGAAGAATACACCCATCCAAGCCCTGCACTGGGTCCATCACTGGCTACTTCCTGTTCCAAATAAAGATTTGTTAAGTTTTTTTCCCCAGTGCTGCTGTGTGCCAGGTCCAATTACACACAAAGTGTCCTTGTCTCTCTCCTCAGGAAGCACAGGACACAATTTAATAGGCTCTGGATGGCCTGTACTGCCCCAAGCCCTCGTGGTTTCATGTGTACAAAGGCCAGAGTCACCACATCACAGCAGGTGAACTCATTCGTCCTCATCTGATCATGAGTGCTAAACACTTATGGACTGGCTATGACTAATGACTGCATTGTCTCTCCAGCCTTATTGCAGTAACTTCCAGAATAAACTTCTCCATGATTTTACCAGGCACAGAAGAGAGACAGTTATCACCAGTCTCTTCCTTCTTGAAAACAGGACACTTTCCCATGGCCTGGGACCTCCGCAGCCTCCCACAAAACAGTTCAGATAGGCACTGTTCATGTTAATGGTCATGTTCATCAAGTAAGTAAAGAGAACATGAAACTTGGGGTCTTTAAGGCACATCTACACTTCACCCCTGGCTCTGTTTGGCTACCTGTCTGTCAGCTCTCTCCTCAGCAATGATCAGCCAGATGCTCTTTCCATGAGCCAGGGAAAGCCATGGCTTCTTGCCTTGAAGAGAGGATGGAGAATTAACCTGAGCACAGGGAATCCAAGCAACTCCCTCACTGTCAGCACCAAGAGAGCACTCTTAGGAGCTCTTCTTGGCTAGTGATGATCCTGCTGTGTGGGGTATGTGGGTGACTTCAGGAAGGTCACCAGAAGTAGACACAAAAATTATATCCTGCAAAAAAGTGTTAGTATGTATGTCACCTCACATCTATTTTGGTCTGGATTCAAGCTGGTTCCCCTCGCTGCAGGTCAGATACTTTAGCACAGTTCTTTCATCTCAGTCTTCCTTCTAGGCATAACACTCTGCATTCAGACTCCACACCTTCTCCCTGGCTGCCACATCACTAAGCCTATCTGCTCTCAGTTTCACTCTTTAGAGGACACAATTATCAGCAGGTGAGAGAAAAAACTCAAACATTTGGCATGGGAATTTTTTCATTGTGTCAAGTCACTTTTAGAAAGAACAAGAAACTGTAGACAGTCTTCAATAACTGAAGAGTTTCAAGGATGCTGTGCCCCTGGGCCAGACCTTCTTAACATTTTAGAGGTCAACCAGCATCTCTGTCTTCAGATTAACTTACTTGCATGTGACAAAGGATAAACTTCTCTTCTGAGCCCTAAATCTTCTCACAGCTAGCCAGAGGTTCATTTTCTCCATGCATCCCATCAGAAAACACATTCCTTCCTCCCATGTTGAATAGGGGAGCAAAATGTCCTCATATTTATTATGGTGATCCCACATTCAACAGCATAAGAAATATAACCTAGGCCACATTAGCTTTTGCAAGGCAATGTTTTGCAAGAGCAAAATCCTGTGATAAGGGACAACAAACTCAGTACGGCCTGTCATATCACCAAACAACAAAACTGAACCTCCTTTGAAATACAGCAGGTTAAATTGATTTCTCAAAACAATTAGGTTCTTCACCATATGAAAACTATTTTAATTGAAGAGAATTCAATTCAGTTCTTTCACTAAGTGTATTCTTGTGTTTGTTAAACTGGACTCAAGGGCATGTGGGCGTACCTCTCCTATAAATTTCTTTTTGATCCATCCTTATACATGCCTACAAAGACATCCCAGTCAGAATTATGCTAATTCATGAGGACATCATGCAGAGATTATCTTCACTTTCTCAGAAAAAATGCAAAATAAAACCTTTGTCCTTTGTAATTTGGTACATGAACATAAAGCAAACAACGAATTAGAAGGGCTAAACACATAGACCCACCCAGCAGAAAGAGTAATAGTTCCTTCTGCCATTCACAACCCAAGGAAGATAATTTTCTGCCAAATCACTCAGCTGGTGAAAGGAACATACATGGTTTTATCCACAATTTCTCAGTGATGATCTCTCAGGGATGTGGCAGATTCTTTCTTTGATCAGGGCACTGGCAGGCTGACACTATTGTAGTTAATGGGGGGTAAAGTATAAAACCAAAAGATAGCTCAAGATGGAGACTCTACTGAATTTATAAACAAAAAATAAAATGCTTTACGTAGGTTAGCATAGAAAATGTGGTTCATAACTTGGCACACACTTTCAGATTGGTCACATTAATGTCTTTCTAAGAAATTAAGACTACAAACTTAAAATTATGAACTTGACACGGGTATTCATGGCTGATGTGCTTTGAGCTTTGTTATGCAGGAGGTGGAACTACAAATCATAGCGGTGTCTTTAAAATCTATAAATACAGAGCTTACCTTGTGATTAAATCATCACACACCTCCATGAGGAAAGGGAGTTATTGTCTCCCCTTTACAGAGTGGGAAATTAGGCACAGCTTTACACCACTCATAATTATCTTCTCCACCTATGGGTTCATAATGGTTCGCTGTGTGGAAAAACTCCGCTCTGCAAGTCATTCGTGAAAAAGACCATGACTCATTTTTAACCTATCCCCATGACAAAATAGCTCAAAATGTGTAGTTGCACACATGCCCTTTCCAATGTCAGCATGAATGCTCCAGAGATGGGGGTAGAAGGACAAATGCAGCCCCGTGCATTTCTAGGGAGCTGGAGAAAACAAGAGGGTGGCTCTGTCTGTGGACCCTCCACTGTGCTGTGAAGGATGTAGATGTGATCTCCCCTGAGCTGGGACAATCCTAGGAAGGGCAGGTAGCTCCTGGGCTACAAGCCTTGCAGACCTTCAGCCCAAGGCATGCTGAGAGGAGTGGTCTGAACACAAGAAGCTGCTTCTCATCACAAGTGTGAATTGCAAAGGGATTTTGTGCTTCACACAGTCACTTCTAAAGAGGGGAATGCTAGCTATATAATTTGTATTTCATATGCCAGGCCTCTGCAGAGACTCTGGATTCTCATCAGAAATGCCTCATAGAAAGAAAGCCTGCAGGGAAGGGCTATTTTACTTGCTTTTGAATTTTAATAGCAGACTATTTTGTACTGTTACCAGGCGCCTTGAAAGCATCTGGATTCTCTAGAGAAAAAGATCCCCAGGAGACATGTTCCATTTGTTTCTTGTGCAATGCTCTGGGTGGGGGGGTGGTCTATAAGCTTCAACATGTTTTAATCTGGGAATGACCAAAAGTAATTTTAATTGGGTTTCACTTTACCCACATTAAATTACACTGATGACTGTAGTCCATTTATTGTGGAACGGGCACAACGAACAGAGTGCTGTGGCAAGAACGAGTAAAGAGCTGGTATGGGACAAGAGGTTTGGGATATTTGGGTAGAAGCCTTGAGTTTCTGAATTAGATTTATGATGGAGAGGACTTCAGGCAAGAAGAAATCTAGGGAGTTATAGCACAAAGGGTCCTAGCCAGGAGATATCAGGCATTCCCTAACTCTCCTGACCTGGAAAGTCTCAAATGAGAACCCATCTTGGGGCAAGAACAAACCCCCTGAGAACCCTGCTCTTACCTCCTTTCACTGTAGGAGGTATAGTCACTCTCCAGAGTGGATCCCTGCTTTCTACAGCAGGGGATCAAAGCATTGCTGCTGGAGGATCTGATTTAGGAGGAACCCAGAGATTGGTTTAATCCCCACATGCCAGTGTCCGTGTGCAGTGTTTACATGAGCCACACACGTGAGTTTCTGCTTAAGTATGTGAAGAGCTTGTCAGGGCACTTGTGGAGTTGAGAGAGCAACTGAGCCATGCAGGTATAGGCGTCTGCTTCCCTACAGGCTGAACCATTCCCTGTTATCCATGAGGTGCGTTGACTTGCAGTTTGCCTGCCCATATCTGGTCAGTGCATGTGAATTGTTCTGGTGTTTTGCCCAGTCTCTAGGACTGTATCAATGTCTCACAGATTCTGCATTGGACTTACCAGCTGTCTTTCAGATGTCCCAGGACCCCACAGCCTCTGTACTGCATTAAGTGCTGCCACCTGGGCAATGCAATGAGCCTTAGCCCTCTGGATGCAAATCACGTCATAGTGGGCATCCAGTCTAAGCCAGCCCCTGTGCCCCCATCATCAGTGCAGACAGTGGTGACATGTTCACCCCATCACTCAGCCCGACCAGGCCCTGCACTGCACCTTCTCCACCACAGCCACCACAGAACCCTCTCCCTTACAGCCCATGGTGGCCTCTACCCAGTCTTCAAGTAGTCTTTCCACCCTTGTCACCCATCTGACCCAAATGAGTGACCTGTCCCAGGGATTTCTCCCTCAGTGTGTGCTGCAGAATGATAGCTCTTGTGTTGGAATGTGGCTTCAGGGAGTGAGAACAGCTGCTGAGCTTGTGAAGTTACTATTTCCTTTTCCTACAGACGCCTGCAAAGCAGCAAAAGACATCAGTTCTTGTATGAGCAAGAGTACAAAGGAATATTAACAGTGATGTTGTCCACAAAGTCTGCACTACGATACTGACACCAGGAACTGCAACAAGCTGGCTTAGCAAAGGGTAAACCTGAATCTTTAACAATTGCAAAGCTTTTTTTGTCTCCACTATACAGCCTTATCTAATTAATCCTCATCTTCCCCACGGAAGATGGGGAAAAAATATGGACCCAGAAATAGAAACACAGAAAGGTTAAGTATAATGTCTTAATCCACCTAGAAAATTATAACCAAACTCAGGACTAGACCTTTGGACCCCTTGACTCCAGGCCAGTTCCTAATCCAACCTCAACTGCAAACTGTCTGCCTGGTGGTGCAGGAAAAACTGCACTGCTTCTGGGCTTATGTGAGTTTTGCTGCTAGCTAGAGGACTGCAGCCTCCAGCACCTTTTGCCAAAACTGAATGTAGAGTGGCTTATGCAGTTTTGCTTGATTTATTTGTTCCTTTGATGTGCAAGGATTTAGTGACATGCTTAGCAATACAGTAGCATGAGACTCGTTGCATAAAATCAAATCACTGCTGGGGCAGATGCTTCCCGATTTAAAAGCTTGATTGGTACCACAGACACGTAGCTGAATAACTGCACACTGTTTCTCCCAAGGCTCAGCCTGTGGGGGCTTTTCAGGACCCCTTTTAGTCCCAAAACTGCAGTAACAAGGCTTAGAAATCGTCCGTTGAACCTCAAGGTGAATGTTTTAGGTCAGTAGTAGCTGATCTATAACATTCAGTCTGTACCAGTGTCTCTAAAGGGCTGCTTTCAGCTCTGATTCATCAGTAAGCGTCACACTTCTCCACCCTGCCAGCTGTGGACATGGCCAGGATGACCTAGATACTTGTCACCTCCAGGCTGAATTTTACCTTGATTCACAGTTATTAAAGCAGGACATGAAACAGATGGACAGATCCTAGCTGGTTCACATAGGAACTGCTTCTTGCTCTGGGACATGTCAAGTGTTGTTCAAGATCCTCTGCTGGAGATGGGCATGCTCCCAAACACAGTTAGACTCTCCCAGTGATCCATCAGCCACCACCTGAACCTGGGGAAAGGGCAGCTACCATATCTGTGGATGAAGCATGTACATCAGTAACATCATTGGGAATGAGGCATTTGCATGGTTGTTAATGAATATTCCAACGACAAATAAATATCTTAAATATCTTTCTCAGATTGCCCATGCCATCCCTCTCCTGACCATCCCCCTCCTCTCCTCCCCTCCCTCCCAGTTACAATGAACTGGGAAGCATAATTCCCTAAAAAGCTCCATCTACTAGGAACAACTAGAGCACGACACCAAAGAAACAATATCCTCTTCTGTCCTTCATCCAGCTGTGTGATGGAGACTGAGTGATCAGAAATGAAAATGCTGGCTGTTTTAGTTTTTCTATCAAGATGCACTACAACAGCTCCTTAGGGCTATGATCCTTCATGGTTCAAGTCAAGAGGAGAAGAGAGCCCAGAACTGAAGGACTCCCAGTACCTGCAGGTTATCACTGCCTTTGAGATTGCACTGCAGGTAAAACAAAGGCAACAACCACAACCTCTGTAAGAAACAATGTGTAAGCTACTCATCACTGACAAAAAGCTTGAGATACATTTTCTAGTTTTGCAATATCTGAAAGATTCAAAAAGTCTTGGTATCTCCTCTGCTCTCGTTTTGACAAGAACAAAATCCTGGACCATGCCCAAGAGCTGCAGGCACTGAAGATTGCTGTAGGGGATGTAGGTTTGAGAATTTTGTAATGAAAATCCTTCTGAAATATTGTCGCAGAATCTCCTATGAAACTATGAATAAATCAAGCAGAATGTCTCCTAAAGAGTCCTGGCCTTTCCTAGGAACATAGATCATACTTTCCCCACAGAATACCTTTGTACAGATCAGAGACCTGGTTTAGTTAATCATCAGACAAGGCCCATGTGCTCGTGTAGAGCTCTCTGCTAGACCACAGCCTGAATCAGCCTCCTTCATAGCACCCCAGGTACAGAAATTTGACTCATCTGTCAAAAACCCGTACCTTTTCTTTCTTGTTATCTGGTAAGGTATTCCTGGTAACAGAATAATTTATAATTTTTTGGTTTTAACCACCCATTAGCTAATTACGTCAATTATCTGACCCATATTCCACCAAGAAGTAATTACTGTGCGTTCTAAATCCCATCCATCCATGCATTTATCCATCCTGTCTGAAGTATTTATGCTCATATTTAGGTGCCAATTTCTGCTTATCACAGAAATCATCCCTCCAGGAAACACCTATCTCCTGGGAGCTCAGCTCTATGTCTGACAGTATTGTACAGAAGCAAGTTGTTGCAGTGTGCTCCAGTTACTTATATCTGTGAGGGCTCCTGTTGGATTAAATAAGCTGGATTTGGACAGTACAAGACAAGTATAAAACAAAAGGCATCCAGTAAATGTAAGTGAAAAAGTCTTAAAAATAGGATGGGTATGATGGAGGCAATGAAGCAGGAAAATGCACTCAAGTAGCTCCACACAAAAAGCCGAAGATTTGATTTAAATACAGCATTTGTACATAATCTGCCCGATAAATAAGTAGGTAAAGAGTTATTAAAATCATCATGATGCCTCGGGGCACGAGCCATGACCTGCCTGGTACAGAAGTGGCGCATGCCCTGGATTCAGAGCAGTCCTTGATGCGGGTCCTCTGCTGACATCTAGTGACAAAATGGAAGAAGTAACCGAAAAAGAAGGAAAATCGAGGTGAAAGAGATGCCAGAGCAAGTTGTGCCTTGGAAGGAAAAAACTGGGTATTTTGAACACCTGAAGCTCACTATCGGCAGTGAGGTCTCACCTGTACAAGCAAAGCCCCGAGAGATATTTTTAAGATCTCTCCTTCATGTTCCAGGGTGGATCTAACTCCTCAAAGATCGCCTGCAGCCAACAAAGCTCTAATGGGTACAACATCCAACCACACAGGCTTCACCATCCAAGGGTGCCATCACAACCACTCCTGTGGGCATGCACCTAGGCTATTTTAGATGTCTAGTTCAGGATGGGGCATCTTGGTCCCTAGAGGAGCTTATTTGTCTCCAATAGCAATGAAGGGTGTGAGAACATCTCCGATGCAGTTGGGCAAGATGACTGCTGTCCCTTAACTGGAAGGTGGCTCTCACCCGCAGAACAGGTCAGAACTTCTCCTGAAACCTTGTTCCTATCCTCATTTTTTGTTGATTTTGCAGGGGAAAGAATTCCAACTAGCCAGCCCATAAAGCAACTGACTTTGAGAAGAGGCCATGACCTGGTCTCTTCCTTCACACACAGCAATGAGTTCCTTCAGCCTTTTGGAAAAATGTCCTGCATAGGGACATGTCACCTGTAGGGACATGCTGGAAGCAGCAAAGAGCATCATCAGCAGCTGGGAGAGATTGAAGACAGGAGAAACTATCTGGAGTGAAATGAGGCATGAGAAAAACAAGAGCTGATGGTGCATACACAGAAGGAGACATCAGAAGGTCAGAGTTCAAATCCCATGTGTGATCTTTTGTGTAACTTAGGAAAAGTTGTTTCACCAGTGCAGCCCAGTAAAAAAACAGGATACCATTTTCCCATGGGAACACTCCAAAGGCATTAAAGTTTGCTGGTACAGAACACCACAATGATGCTGGGCACAATAGCTTGCAGACACTCCAATTTGAAAGAAAATTCATGTTTCACCAACAAAGAGCTGATTTTCTTTCTCTGCTCTTTAAATATTATGGATGTAGAGTGGTTAGAAAACTCCAGGTTTTTTCTTGTCAGCAGGCCTGAAGCAACTGAACCTGAATTTTACCTTTGTTTGCCTTTTCCCCGCAATATTTTCCAGCCGTGTTGCCGAAGTGTGTAGGAAACCCTGTCCTTCTTTGCTAGTAACAAGCCCTCTGCTCCTTCTGTATCTCTATGAATCATTCCATCGGGTTCACAGACCTGCCAAAGAATACTTGAGAGATTTCCTTTCAAATCTTGAAAATAAAATATTAAGTACAATCAATCATTCCTCATGACAGCTTTTTTGTTCATGAACTATTTCCATTTATTAGGAAACATTTATTTAAAGGCCACAGTGTGTGGAAGAGAATAGATATTAAGAAAAAAAAACAAAAAAAACCAAAAAAAACCCAAAAAACCCCCAAAAAACAAAAAAAAAAAACCAAACTACTTCTTGATCCTAACACCAAAATATGGTGCATTTTTCTTTGTTTTCCTGTTAGAGTAACATTTGAGCCACAGCCATGCCTTGAACAAGGCAGGAGCATTACTGATGCTCAACAAGGTCCCAGAATTTAGGGCATCACTCTAAGGGCAAAAACCCAGCTCTCACAGTGGGCAATTTTTCACTCACACAATCAGCAAGTGAAGCTTGACAAAAAACCCTGAAATGATTGAGAAATGTCTTTCTTTGCCAGATTAGATCTCAACGTGAGCTCTGAAAGGATGAGCTCATGCTGGGAGTTTAAATCTCAGGGGGTCTGAAGAGCATGAAGCTCCTTGAGACCAGGCAACACTGGAGACCATAATGGGCATCAGGAGGGACACAGGTTCATGCATCCAAACTAATTCCTCCTGCTATCTCATAAAGTAGAAGAAAATCAGCTGCTACTTCTCAGGCAAAGTGGGATATTTCTAAGCAGGATTAAGGGCTTTTATGTTGTCCCACTGGTAGAAGCAAGATGATGGTGAGGGCAGGGTCAAGGTCTCAGCTTGCCCTATTCCTTTCCTTTCCTCCACAGCACAGAACCACATATTTTCAGTGAGACGGGTTTTTCTTACCTCCAAAAGGATGCCGGAAAGAGTTGGCAATGCACATCACCTTGGAAGGCACTGCAGGCCCCC
>VXBU01005725.1:1188220-1258131 GCA_013400315.1 Bombycilla garrulus
GGAGAAGACATAGTACATAGCAGCAACAAAGGCAACATTTCACAGCAGCATATGGTACAGGCAGCTCACCTCAGGTAAGCATGCCATGGATGAATAATAAAAAACACCCTGCTTGCTTAAAGGCTGTCATGGAAACCCTGGCAGTGAGTGGCATCATTGAAGGGATTCGGTTCAAAGTGACAGAAGAAAAGTCTAAGTTTCTTGGTAAGCATTAGAATTCAGAGATTAAACACACCTAGCAAGGCTGTAATCTGAGCTCAGGAACTCTTCAGCAGGTTGTGTCCATCCAACCAGGATGTACTACTATCTTTCAGTGCCTTTCCTGAAAACTGGAGTGGATTTTCCCCCTTAGACTTGTTGAAAGTGTGTAAGCCCTTCAGGACAATAAATATCTCCGTGTTTTAGTACTTAGGCTATCATGGGAGAGATTCTTTGTAACCACAAAAAAGTGGTTGTTGTGGATATCCACCATGAGGTTTGGCAATAGAACCTGAAGAAAAAGAGATAGAAGGGCTCCATGTACCCTCCCTCCAAAATATGATCAAGAAGGTCATGGCCAGTGCTGCACTCTTTCCAGACCAGCATCTTTCAGTGCTGAAGGCTCAGGGAAACTTCCATTTGATCTGAATTAACACTGAACATCTTTATGCAAAGCTGGATTTATCCTTTCTGCATTGAAAGATCGCAAATCAGGATGCTCATTTTGCTCTGTTGGCTCACGGATATGCAAGCATCCTCCTCCTGACACTCATTGATGAGGTTTATGTCTTAATCGGCATCCCCCAAACCACTCCAGCATTAGGACAGACAACCTGATAAATGCAAAAAACTGCCCTTCCTTCGGTGTCTTTTCCAGCATGCCTCCCCTCCCAGACAGCCCAAGCTGTTTTATCACTTTCTCCAAAGGAAAGCGCTGCTGATTCCCCAAATCTCACAGCAGCAGGGCTCTGTAGATAAGGCAGGGAAAATATTTCACTCGCAAGGAAACTGTGCTCATCTCACACTAACGTCCCTGTCCTCTGGAATCCAAGGCAATAATTACAGCAATTTGTAGATAATTATTTGTTAATTAAAAACAGGCTTGCTGGGTACAGTTACCAATTTCCTCCACTGGCTGCATAGGGTTGCACAAGGAGACACTGGGGGATTGTCAGTCTCGTAAAATCGTTTACTTGTTCTGTTCAGGAAAAAAGTCCCCAGTGAGTCACCTCCCCCCTCTCCCCATATCCTGGCAGGTCTGATCCATTCTCCTAAGACATCCCCAATACAGATTTGTGCCTAGCTTTCCTGTGGTGATTTCCAAGGAAGGTGACTGCCACATTCCCCCACTGCAGCCTGTTTTCTCAGCTAATTTAATGACACTTTGCTCACTCAGACTCATTTCCAGACACTTTTAAGTGAGTAGCTCCTAAAGGAATCATGACTCTAAGCTGGGGTTGTGAACCTGAAAGAAACTCACCTCCATCCCATGTTTATGTGAGTAGCAATAAGTAAACAGTGTGGAGATGGAATTACAGCTGAGAACAAACTGAAGCTGCTGGTTTAAATAGAGGTGTTGGGGCAATTAGTCTGCCCTTGATTGGGCAAACTGGGGTTCATGGTATCTTCCCAGGCATAGTTTTCAGGCTAGCTATGAGAAGAAGCAAAGACAGGATTTCAGGTGCCCCCCACTAAATACTGCATCCACAAGGAGCGTATCTTGGGATGAAGGTCCTCATGCCTTGGGATGATGGCCCTCATGACTATGAGGATTTGCAATCTTCTGTCTCTGTGGGTTCTACACAGAAAGAGTACATCAGTATAAACCCTCATGGAAAGACAAGCCCATGGGAAAGTACCATGAGAGATGAAAGTGATCAGTGTCCTCCTCCTGGTTGCAGCAGAGCAGCTTGGAGCCATAGCGACAAGGATGGGACAAAGGAATAACATGGACATTTTGTCATCATGTGCTCAGAGGCAGATTCTTTCCATCTCCCTTAGCAAAACAGCGGATTCAGTGAGAACAAACCAGTGATAATGGGGAGGGGAAACAAATTAGGCTGTCAATAATGGAAATAATCCCAATGTTGTTAGTCACACAGGGCTGCTTCGCCCCTCTAATTTTCTCCTGTACGTGGGCTTTCATGTTCCTCTCATCACCTTAGTGGCTCAGTGCCTGCACCATGTGCAGAGGAATCACAATTAAGCAAAGTGGCTGGATGTTATGATATATGGGACTATGTCTCTGCTTCAGCAGCACAGAAAGCTAACAAAGAGCTGAGATTAAACACTGGGTTAATTAGCATGTTTAATTGGTTCACAGTTATTAAATCCTTTCAGACCCTTAGATAAATTGCTCGAAGTACAAAACATTCCTTGGAAATGCTACTGTGTACTTTCCCCTTCTCCCTCTCCAGGTAGGTGCAGGGCTGGGAAGCTGTAGTCTTCCTCTTGCTGCTTAATGCAGGAGTAGACTCTCCATCCAAGCCTCAGTGGCTCAGCATCAGTCCCTGAGACTACCTTTGAATCTGCAAGTCTGCCAATTTGCAAGTTCACAGTTCATCTGAGAGGGGACGAGGCAGCGCCCTGCTAACATGTACAACATTTAGTAGGAAAGGAATAGCATTGGGAAAAAAGCAGGGAGCAACAGTTTCCTTTAACTCTGAGAGACACACAGATTCAGAAGTTTGCTCTGGCCTGAGTCACCCAGCAGTGTGTCCCTTTCCATGTCAGCTTCCTCTGTGGCTGCAGAAGATAAGCAGGGCAGCCCTGCAGGAAGAAAAAGCAGGAATGGGTGGAGGAACTTCTCACAGGCTTTGGAGCATTGCCAGTCACTGTGCCAGTTAGGCAGAGGGACAGGAAAGGCTCCTCCAGGCTCCTGTTAGCAGTCTCCCATAATCACGGCACTGAATGATTACCCCGTGATTTCCATGTTCATCCCAACAATCCATGCTATTCCACAGCAGAGAGCTGCTAAGGTCCATGGGGTCAGCTGACCTTCAGAGAGCCCAAGGCAGTGGCTGTTCTCATAAAGGATTTATTTATTGCAGAGGAATCCCATTTCTGAGATCACCTTGGAGACTTACCCAAAGCATTTATCACTTGGATAATGTGGGGCTCCGAACAACACAGGTGCAATGAGCTCAGGCTCCGGGCAGGCTGGAAAACTGATACCTATGGAGTAAAATCCATATGTCGTTTTCATGATAGTTCTCTGGGAAACTGATGTTTGGGTCCAACAAAGGACATTTTTAGCACCAAGCCTTTTTCTCCTAGTTATTAACAGTGTGGTGGTGGGCAGGGAATTCAGGTTCTTCTGGTGCTGGAGATCTAAATCCATAGGCTGAGAATTAATAGGGGCAAAGGGCTACATTAGATGTGGCCGCGTAAGGGAAAAACTAACAGTACAGGATTAAGCTGAGGGATTTTTCTCATTGCACCAGGAAAGATATCCCTGAACAATGACTTACCCAGTACTTGTTTGTGATTCCAGTAATTATAAATTATTAGAAAGCAGAAAGCAAAGGCTGGGATAAGGTACTGTTACTCAGCAAACCTACATTTTGAGAACAAGAATACAGCTTTTTGGAAGATAATATCTCTCTTTTCTCGCCTGTGCAGTAGCAAAAGAAAGGTATTTAATCCTTCTAAAAGTAAGTATGAACATGTTTGCTTTCAGAGTCTACAAAATATGTCTGCATCAAAGCAATGTGGAGACATTAGGGAATGAAGCAGGTAATTTGATACGTGTAAGAAACCATAGCCTAGGACTTTGTCTCAGAGAACTGGGCTGACCTTTTAGCAATGGATGATAGTTCTGAATTGACTTCTCATCAGTAAAAGCCCAATCTAACATCAGTTAAAATAAATTAAAAGCTATCACTGGCTTTTGCAGATGTTGGATTAGACCATATAAAACCCACTGGGAACCCAAGGAACTTATCATGGTAAATCTAAATACTAGCAAAGCCTTACAGGCTTTAAAATATCTCTCTGCAGCTCCATTAAGAATAGGTTTCTACTTAGCTCATTAATAATTCACTCTTTTTTTCTTCTGATAGTACCACCACAAACAAAGCCAGCACAAAGCCCAACATTTCAGCCTCCTTTTTGCTCACAGCAGATTCGGAGCATGTTTCTGTTGAAAGAACAGTCCAGAGAGCAAAGGCCTGAGCACAGACATTGCTTCCGTTCCAAATATCTCTTCTGACTTCCTGCTATCCCCTTAGAGCTAGGAACAGCTCTTCCCAATACTTTTACATCTACCCATTCCCAGTCATTTACCCTGGGCCACGGTGATAGTGTGACTTCCAAAATGACCAGGAACTGGAAAGATTAACTTTCCTTTAGGAGCTGGTCCTCATACACAACTTAGTCCATCTCCTCCTGCTCATTTTTTAAGCACTTGAACTTCATTTCAGAAGGATAAAACTTTGTTGCAGATCAAACCAGCTAGCTGGGATAGCCCCACAGCTCTGTGGGATTTCTTTCCATGGGAGAAATTTTTACTCTTTAACTAAAAAAAGAGAAAGATGAAGAGTGCTGGCCAGTTCTCCTCAGGAATCACTCCTAGCAACAGGAGGAATGGGTATCATACAGATTACTCCCTTCAAACCATTTGTCATTGCATGTTTTGTTCTGAATGCACAGCCTTTAACATGACCTCAACATTACACATCTCCCAGCTACATTCACCTTCAATCCTCTTTCTTCTCTCAGTGAAAGACCATCTTAGAAGACAAATTCTGCTTCTACCAGAAACATCTACTGGGAACATTTCATGTCTCCTAAACCCAGATATAAGTACAGAGAACCATTATTTCTCATCATCCTTTTCAACCTCCCTCCCTACAGACCCCTGACAACCAGCATCCTGCTTCCCAGCCCAGACATTACTACTCCGATCTACAAAGAGCACCAGTGCTCTCTGGAAAGCTTTTAGAAGGGCACTGCTCTGCATGGCAAGAAATGAAATCTGCATTTATCCACAGCCATGTCTTTGCCAACACCTGAAACATCTCCAAAACACCCAGTCTATGTACAGAGAGGGATGGTGCTGTGAGTTAGCTTCAGCACCACATCAACCCATATGGATCTACCCAAAGAACCTGAGATCTGGGGTCATCCCTGGTGCTATGGTTTGTGGGTCTGATGTTGTCAAACTGCTGGGCAATGAGGGCAGCATCCAGCAGTGAAAAAAAGATGGGTGGCTATAGGAACTGAGGCGTACAACCCTGAAATTTTGCCATGAGATGTGTGGCTAAGGGATTCCTGAGGGCATGAGGATTGGGGGAGGTGGGTGGATAGTTTATCAGGGGTGGCTGGGTGACCCTCACCACTGCAAGAGGTGAAAGAGGGAGTGATGCTAAGGTGTCATGGTTCTGTTCCACCCTTGAGCAAGACCCACAGCATTTGTGATCTCTCTCTTTGTTACTCTTGATATCTCTCATTTACAGACAAAGTGGCTGCCCCATCACTTGTGACAGCAGGTACAGAAGATTTGGCTATGATCTCACCTCCACTTCCCCCAAAAGTATAGTGATACCATTTGGCCTTTATAGAGAAGGATATTCAGCTGGATGGGAAAAGTTCAAGTCCTGTCCAAAAACATGTGAGGCCAGACTTTGCTGTGTTATGCCCTTGCCTTCAATTACTCACAGGTGGCCCTGGAGTAAATGGATCTGAGGGGAAGGACCTTACCCCTTTCCTGCTGTCTTTAGACATTGTCACAGGTGCTACCCCCTCAAACTTCCTTAAATTAATTGTTTATTTGGCCTGAAGAGGGTTTTATGAGTCAAATAACGCTGGAAAAAATATTCTGGGCAGTATGGCAGAACAGGAGAAAAAACCTAGAGCTGAGAGCAGTAATAAATGCACCATCTGTGACCGGCACAGAGAACACGTAACATACACAAAGCAGTCATTACATACACATTTAATTCTCACATTAAGCCAGGAATTCCCTGAATGGCAGAGCCCTAATTTCCTACCAATTTACATCCTGTATCTCTGCCTGACTCTGCAGCAGTACCAACTCCTTCCTGCATTGTGATTCCCTAAGAAACCACACCACAGCAGTGTACCAACCTACAGCAAAGCTCAATGCTGGCCCTTACAGGAGGGGATGGTGATTGGCATTAAAATAAAATTAATTTTGCTCACTCAGGAGTACAAAGCACATGTGTGCCCCTGTGTCTCCATCCAGCACTGAGGCAGTAACCTGTGCATGTCCAGGCAGTCTGCACAATTCCGTGCAGTGGTGCAGAGGACAGATACTGGAAAAGCTGACCTTACTGCCTGAGGATGTGCTTCTATCCCTCCCTCAACCTACCTTCCCTGTATCCCATCCCTGAGGTTTCCTGTCCTACCTTTCAATGTCTTCTTTATCCACCTGGTTATGTGTGTGCCCCTGCTCTGCAGCTCTAATTCCTCAGGTTGGCGTTTCAAGGCAGGTCAGAGCCCAGGTCAAGACTGAGTCAGGGGTGAGGACATCAGCTTACTTGGTGCAAAGGCAGAGGAGAAGAAAGGCCCTGGCAAGCAGCTTTGGACTTTGAGGACAAGAAGCTTTTCATGCACAGATGAAAAGAATCACATGGGAAGGTCAAAACCAGGCATCTATAAAGCTTTCCTCTCTTTCCCATGAGCCCAGCTTGTTTCTTCTAAATGCAGTCTCTGGCCAGCAATTCCTTTCTTACCCGGGACTTCACAGCAAGGCAGGGATTTGTCTCTCTACAAGCAGTGTCACTACCAAAGCTGCCTCCCAGCACCTCCTGGCCCTGAGGCATCCCACTGCTCCTCTCTTGTATCACCCACAGTGTTCCAATGATCAAAGCACAGCAATGAGGCAACCTCTGACCACAAACACAGCAGGCATGTTCAGCTGCTGCCTTCCTACAGAAGAGGGACAGGCACCAATCAGGCAAGCAGAGCAGCAAAGACTGGGCTGCATGGGGAAGCAGCGCATAATTTACACATTTCATAGAATCACAGAATGTTTTGGGTTGGAAGGGACATTTAAATATCATGTAATTTCAACATTCCTGCCATGGGCAGGGGACCTTTCCCTTAGACCATGTTGATCCAAGCCACATTTAACCTGGCTTTGAGCACTTCTAAAGCTGAGGCAACCACAGAAGTTGCCTTCTCTGGGCAACCTCTTCCAGAGCCTCACCACCCTCACAGTAGAGGATTTCTTCCTCGTGTGCAATCTAAATGTACACTCTTTCATTCTAAAACCACTGTCCCTTATCTTTGCACTAAAGGTTTCTCTGTCTTTCTTATAAGCTCTCTTTAAGTCTGGAAGGTTGCAATAGGGAAGAAGCCTTTTTTCTCCAGGCTGAGCAGCCCCAACTGTCTCAGCCCATATCCACAGCAAAAGTGCTCCAGCTCTCTGATCATCTTTGTGGCCTCCTTTGTCCAGTAGGTCCATATGTTCCCAGTGTTGATGACCCCAGAGCTGGATGCTCCAGGTGGGGTCTCACAAAAACAGGGGGCAGAATCCCCTCCCTCGCTCTGCTGGCCCCAATGCTTTGGACGCAGCCTGGGATACAACTGGCTTTCTGGGTTGCAAATGCACTTTGCTGGGTCACGTCCAATTTTAAGGCCACCTCTATTCCCAAGTCATCACCTGCAGGGCTGGAACGCTGATGGCTGCTCCTCACCACCCACCCACAAGAGCTGAAGGAAATAAGGGTAAAAGCCTCAAAAAGAAACAGAAGAAAAGGTATATTCGTCAGCAAGGCTTGCACAGCAGACCCAAGTCCTGTGCCTCTCATCAGGAAAAGGGAGGAGTGTCGAGGAGCTACGGTCCCTGAGAGAAGCTCAGGGGGACGGGAGAGTTGCTGAAGGTCCCCGAGAACCACGCACGCCATCCCCAGACCGCGCTGCCGCTGGGGTGGTCCCAGAGAACAGCAGGATCCCCTAGCCCCCCCCAGGGGGATCCCTTGTGTCCCAACAAGGGATCCCACCCGCGGGGATCCCATTCCCACGTGTCCCGGCAGGAGCCGATGCCCCAAAGGAGGAACTACGTTTCCCAGGGCCGCTTGCGCCCGGGCGGCGGAAAAGGTGGGCTGAGCGCGCATTCTGTTCCGATTGGCTGGCCGGGGGCAGTCCGAGCGGCCATTGGCTGGGTGAGCGGTCACGTGGGTGGTGGCAGGAGAACAGGCCTACTCACGTGGCCCTGTGGGGGAGCAGAGCGGGAGTCGGGAACCGGGAACTGGGAGCGGGCGGCCGGGCCCGGGCCGCGGGTTTGGGGGAGCGGGCCCGCCGGGCCTCACCATGCTGGGTGCCTGGGGCGGGTGGCGGGCCCTCCGCCGCTGCGCCTCCCTGCCGCGGGCCGTGCGGCTGCGGGTGCGCGAGGCGCTGGGGGCGCGGGAGCCGGCGGACGCGGTCAGAGTGCAGGTGTGTGCCCGGGTGCGCCCGGCCGTGGCTCGGCCCGCGGCCTGAGCGGAGGGGAGGGAAACGGGGGAGCCCTGCAGGGCGTTGTGCTGAGCTCCCAGGTCTCCTGTGCAGCCGTGCGGAACTGCTCCGTGTGTTCTCCTGCTGTGCGTGCTCAGTTCTCTGTTGTCGCAGCCAGCGGAGCTTTGGAGTCGCTCTGCCTGTGCTGAGGAGCGTTGTCCTGTGATGGGATGTAGGAAATGTGCTCTCCACCACGCTGGCTTTGTCGTCATCTGCTCTGTCCCGGAGAGCGTGCCATTGCCTGTGTGCTGTTGTTTTTAAAGCTTTTCCTTAGGTCTTGTGCCACGTACATCCAGGTTTAGAGCAGTGGCAGTGGAACCATCGATAACACTTCCACTGACGTTCGTTGTGAACCAAGGTAGCCTGGCATTAATGGGCATTTTATGCAGCACTTTTCCTTGGCATAGCATGGTGTGTTACCCTGTTTTCTGGTGTTTCCAGCTGGCAGAGTGGTGGTTGCACATACAGAGTCCCTGTTTCAGTGCAGAACTGTGCAGTTGTCAGCATTTCTGGATGAATATGAAAAGGACTGGGGTACTTGGTGACAGTTTTAAACAAAACAGGAAGAGGATAGGTTTAGATTTATAAGAAGGAAATTTCTCACTGTGAGGGGGTGAGGCACTGGTGGGTTGCCGATGTAGCTGCCTCATCCCTGGTACTGTATAAGGCCAGGATAGGGCTTGGAGAAACCTGTCTAGTGGAAGGTGGCAGTGGGGCTAGAACTGGATAACCTTTAAGGTCCATTCCAATTCAAGCCTTTCTGTGATTCTGCTGACCCAAAAACGAGTTGGTAGCATGCTGGTATTCCTGCTCACACCTAGGTGAAGCCTAATAGGGTAGGAAGAAGCTCATCCAGTGTTGTTTCTTTTCAGATGTAGTTTGATGAATAAGGCAAGCTAGAATAAGCTGATGCTAAAATTTGCAGTACTATCATTCCTCTCCCTTCCCTATTCTCCAGACCCTTGCTGCTTTGCTCTTCCCCTGTGCTGGCAAAATGTGGAGTTTTTGTATTAAAATGGAATAGGAACCTGGTCTGGCTTATAGTGGCCAGGTTGTTGGAATGTGCAGTCTAGTCATTACAGTCAGGATTGTCACTTTCATTGTACATTCATTCTGGTGAGGTGTGAAGTGATCAAAGCATTGGTGCTGCAACCTCTGCTGCTCCAATACAAGCCTGTGGGTATGCTCTTACTTCCTATTGCAGGATGCAAGATTCCTCTCCTTATTTAATAAATCCCAGAGCAGCTTGATGAGGTGGCAAAAAAAAAAGAAAAAGCTCCTCTTGAGAATGTTTCTTTGTTTATTTTTTTGGTGTTTTGTTAAGGAGCCTTTGTGGGGAAGAAAGCTGAGAAAAACATCTGCCATTATAAGTTAAACATGCATCCACATAAATACATGGTGTGTTCTGGGGGTTTGCTGGAATATAGAGGATAAGCACGACAGCTTCGGGCATGTTACTGTAGGAAATACCTTTTACTTTCACCATACAAATAAGAGATTGCCCCAATGATCTTGTTTCTTGGATTAGTTCTTCTTTTGGGTGGAACACTGCAGGGGTGGTTTAACCTGTCTGAATCACTAGGTTCATGTCCTTAAAATCTTCCATGGTGCTTATATGACACATGGAAAACATGTTATGCAAGCCTGTCTAATGCTCTGCCTGTGTTAGTAGTTGTTCTTAAAACTATAACATGCTTTATTTCTGATGCTGTTTAATTCTTGGTTTGTTCTGTCTGGGTGACAGCAGTAGATAGATTTGCATTGGTTTGTCTGCTATAAAATCCCTAAAATACTTGCACACTTTGAAGTCACACTATTTGGTCCCTTACAGTTAAGAAAAAGATTAAACTGTTTGGAAAATAGGCAGTTTAGTTGTTTAATCAGTGCTCCAATATTGTTAGGAGATGAGCTGGAACACCCCATACAAATAGGTTTTTTTTGAAAGCCAGCTTTGTCTCAACTCTGGTGAGCTGAGAAGCAACTATGGGAGTTATATTTTGGATGCTGTTACTGTTGTTTATGGCCTTGGTAATGACTTAAAATCTCCCATTAAAAAGTAATTAAAATTTATATGTCATTAAGAAACTCAAGATATTAGCCTGCACTATGCATGGTCACTTCTACTGTTTTGCTGTTACAAAGAATTTGGGTATTACTAGTTTAATTCTTTTCATTAAACTGGACAAAGTATTTCTAATTTTTTTTCTTAATATAGTTTATTTTTTCATGGGCTCAGTGAAGCAGTCTTGAATTTGAGATGAAAGGAGAAATATCCAAGGCAGTAATTTTTATTTTTGTTTTGCATGAATATGTGGTTTTTCACATGAATCTATTGGCTGCAGCATAGTTTAAGCAGTCCAGCAGTTTAGGGCACATAAACCACCAGCAAACAGATTTGAAAGACTGGAACCTTTCTACAGGTGTACAACCACAAAAATTGATACTGAAAACCATCAGAATGCTCTTGAGTGTATTGTAATGAAGAATGGTGCATTACTGGTCTCTCCTGTAAGAAGAGTTTGGAAGGGACATCACTGACAGGAATATGTGCTTTGCCAAAACACATTACTTCTTCAGAGCACTTAGTTGCATTCTGTATTCTCAGCTCCCCAAAGTCGCAGGTGCATCTTATTAATCCTTGCTGTTCTCAGGAAGAGACTCTGCCTCAGAAGGATGTCTCTGCCTAAGGATTTGTTTCTCTCTGCTTTGAAGTCAAAAGAAAAAATGACACTAACTTTTTTTTCTCTTTCTGTTTTTTATTATCATTATTTTTTTGCCTCTAAAGAAACAGTTACTTTGATTTCAGTAAGAAGCTGAAATAGGCCTGAAGTGGTGTGTCCAGGTCAGCTGGAAGAAGAGCATGAGCACACAGCATTCCTGCCAAAAAATAACAATTCTCTTCTGCCTCTAGGGCTGGGTCCGCTCTGTCCGATCCCAGAAGGATGTTTTGTTCCTGCACATAAATGATGGGAGTTCTCTGGAAAGCCTCCAGATAGTTGCTGATCCCAGCCTGGAAAAGAGGTAGGTCCATTTGACATAACCGGAGAAATACATGTGCTGAGCAGTGCTTGGAAGGGTCTGCTTAGGCCTCCTTCTCTGTGCCAGGGACTCACCAGCCGCGTTTGTCCCCACCAAGAGCCCCTTCTAATAAAAACCTGTCACTTTCTCCCCACTTGTACAACATTCCTGCCATGTCCTAAGTTCTTCTATAGCTTTGTGAATCTCTTCCTATTCCCACTTCTGCATTTAATAATTTGTCATTTCACCAGTTAAGCTCTATGGCTACAGCATCTCTTGTGATCCTAAGTAATCCAGCTCAATTAACAGGAATCTCTCTTCTGAATGTAGTTGTATCAGCACCTAGTTAAGCTGTCATTTTTTTCTTGATTTCTTAGAGACTTGACTTTTGGAAGCGCAGTAGACGTGCAAGGGAAGCTTGTCAAAAGTCCTCATAGGATGCAAAACATGGAGCTGCAAGCTGAAACCATTCATGTGGTGGGACCTTGTGATATTTGGGTATGTCACTATAGCAGGTGGGGTAGGACTGCTGGAAATCCATTTTTAAAGGTCCAAGTATCAAGCATGCTTGAAACGGTATTTTCTTTAAGTCTGAGTGGTCCCGCGGACTTTGATTTGTCAGCAGTGTCTGTAGGGTGCATCAAAGGAGAAACATGGGATCACCATGAAAGCTCATTTCTGGGACAGAGCCATTTCTCCATGGAGAATGTGCACAGGCTGATAGTTAAGAATTTGCCTTTGTCCCACCCTGAAGCTCTTACCTGTGCAGGTGGCTTACTGGTAAATCTGGCTCGGCTATGAATTAGAGAAACAGTGGAACCAGCAAGACACGTCAGGTTGTGCAGCTGGAAGAACGGTATCTGCTGCAGGCACGTTCAGAACCAGCTTGTTGTTGCAGCAGTGAGGGGAACAGCTGGTTCAGTATCCAAAAAGTGGAGCATTTTAGCATGCAAATACTTCCTCTTGTGTTCATGGCTCTTGCTCTGCTATAAGCACTGTAAAGTACACAAAATAACCAGAAAAGATAGGCAAAAGCATCTAGTTCCTCTGTGCTCTGTAATGGTGATTGAGTTTTAGTAGGGAGAGATGACATTCCATGAATAGCAATAAAACTGCATGGACTCCCAAGTTCTCATCCTCTTACTTTGATTTCCTTGTTGTTTTCAGTCATTTCCCCTGAAAATGAAGGAGAGGCACCCACTGGAGTATGTCCGACAGTTCCCCCACCTGCGATGCAGGAACAACACCCTGGGCGCGCTGCTGCGAATCCGCAGTGAAGCCACTGCAGGCATCCACTCCTTCTTCCAGGTAGTTCCTTCTGTACTGAGCCTTGTGTGTAGCACATTCCACCCAGGCTGCTTTATGGGAGCAGGTTAGGAGGGAAGGAGCCTGACACCTTGCCTGCAGGGTATGGATTTTGCACACAGTGGTTTTCTTTCCAGGTCTGGGCCTGGCTGGGCCTTGGCCAGATTGTTGCTTGTGATCAGGTTAGCACATCTGTGGCCTGTCGGTGTCTTTCGACCCATTTCTTGTTATTTAGCCCTTTCACAGAGTTGCAGTACAACTGCCTGCAAGTGTGTGGTCTGTGGAACACAACATAATATGGACTTGTTTAACCCATCCTCTGCAGTGACCTTTTGGTCCTTGGACAAAAACCTCCTCCCACATGGAAAAATCTGTGATACAGGAACACAGACAAGCTGACTCAGAGCTTCGTTATTCTCAGTTCTTGCTTCTTACTGCAGTGCAAATGTGTGAGGATGCTGTTGGCTGACATCAGGAAATTCCTGTTCTGATGCATTGAAAACTGATGGGTGGGAGCCACCTGTGTTTTCTGAATGTGTCACTCCTAAGCTATGGGCACACCACAAGCTTTGTGCCTGCAGCGGGACAGTGAATTGGCTCTGATGCCAGATGTCACATAGAGACCATGTGTGACTAGAAGAAGAAAGGTAGCAAGTCCTTCTAGCACACCTGAGCCTTTCTTTAAAGTTGTTCCTGGAAATAAACATGTTTTAGTTTAGATAAACTGACTTTAGATAGAATAGAATCGTATTCAGAGCATTCTGATGACAAAGTTAATACATGATAATTAATGTGGCTGGAAATGTCAAGATGAATTTCTGGTCCCAGGTTTGCTGGTCTTAGTTGCCTGCAGTGGCAAAGGAGGCTTGCTTGCTCTGAGAACTGTTTGTGTGGAATTGCATGGAATTTGAATGACTTTTGTTGAGGTTTTCTGGGGGGGTGTTTTGTGGTTTGTTTTTTTTTTTTAAGAGAAATCCCGTGTCAGGTAAAGCTGCTGGTTTCAAGACTGTGCCTGCCCCTAAGACGGAAGCCCGCTCTGTTGGGAATCAGTCTGTTCCGGTGTCGAACCACTAGATGGCATTGCCTACAACGGTTTGTGCTTCCAAACCTGGACCCTGAAGGCAGCCGAGATACAAAACTGTCCTATTCAGGCTTTGCTTAATCTACTCCTGCACAGGCTCTGACATGCCTTCCTGTTTACAGTGCTCAAAAGCAGAGCTCTATTAGAAACCAGAATCTATCATCAGTTTAGCAGCAGCAGCTACACTAAAGTTATTTTTAAAGGAACAAAGAAGATTTGGTCCCAGACCTGATATTTACAGATGCCTGTGTGAGAACTCTTCTAGCACCAGGAATGTCTGTGGTTTTATTCCATTTCTAGTGGGAAGAAGTCTTAAAATTGCCACTTGCATCATCCCAAGAATGTTGCATTTCCAACTTGACAAAGTCAGAACATACCATAGCTACAAAGTATAATTTGAGCATTTTCACTCTGCAAAGCTGTAAGGAGCTTAATGGTAGCAGAAAATAAGTGGAGCTGTTTGAATATACAAAATTATCAAGACTCCCTGTGACTTTAAAAACCTTGCCTTTTTAGCCTGGTCATTTCCAGGAATGAATGAGTAGTGCCAGGTGCCATTGGTTTGGATGTTGAAAGCTAAAATGTCCTCTTTAAGTCTTCAGTTCCTGAGAATTGTGGTCCTTGTGGGATAGGAACATTGTTCCTAGGCACAGTAAGACAGTTGCATTGTGAATGGCAACTTCTGTTCTCCTCATTATGTTCCAGGTTTATGAGAGCCAGTAATGCAACTTGAATTATTTTAACAGCTTTTATAAGGGGAGTTGTCCAAGTGATTTTTAGGGGATTCTCTTATTTCAGGTCTGTGCAGGTTGCATTACTTTTCAAAGCATGTAAGGGATCTTCTGTGTGAAATGTGCTTCTTTATAGCAACTGCTACCACTGTACGAGGAATTTAGGCATTTTTCTAACGTCTCCTGTAGAGCTGGGAGACCGTGTAACCAGCAGAGCTCTGAATATACAGGGAACAGTGTTAGAGGCCTGCATTTTCTGCTGGTAGACTGCAACTTCCCTCTCCAAGCAGAGCAGGTAGTTCTGGATCCAAAACTTCCTTCTGTGCAGTAACTGGATCTCAGTGAGGAGTCAAGGTCTTTGCACCTGTAACCACAGTAGCCTAGAGCTGACTGCAAGGACTTTGCTCCCCACTTGGCTTTGTTACTGTACAAAATTAATTGCATGTCCACATGAGGTTTTTGTTCCAAATCAGTTTGATTCTGATTCTCAGAGTGGGCTGTAAATACTCCTCCTGGCTTCCTAGCCCCCTTAACAAGCTGGTGATAAGAACCAGGACCTCTTATGTGACTGACTGAATTATATTATTCTGGTAAAAGCTGTGAAGCTAAGATGTATCCATCCACTGAATATTGGGTTGCAGCTGTTTTAAAAGCCTATGGCTGCACTGCAGAGAAATCCAGATAATAGGGGCTTTCTTCATTCAGCCTTACTGGTTTCAGAAGCCTCTGCTGGATTTATGAACTATTACATGAATGTGTAATTCTGCAGGTACCTAGAACATGACCAAGCCAGGGTATACCCTGTCTCTTAAAATTGGCTTGACTTCATTATCTTAGAAGATGCAGGGTGGGACTGACACTTTATTGGTGGTTGGATGTTTTTAAGGTCTCTTTCATCCAGTGTATGATTTGTCATCCAACACACTTGATCACTTCTCTTAATGCAGCACACAAAGATTGTCCTTTGCCTAACCACTGCCTTCCAAAAAGCTGAAAGAAACAAAGTGTCATAGAAGTGAATTTGATCGAAACTGCCCTAAAATATAAAAATGGTGGAGGAAGTGAGAAGGGGAATGGTGTGGAAACAAGCCATTGCAAAAAAAACTTACAGTAATGACAGACATCTCTTTTGGTTATGAAATCTGGAGGAAAATGCACAGATAATAAACATTGATTTGTAAATCATGGTAGCATTTAGTTTATCATCTGTCCCTGTAGGGCAGAAGCTGCCCAAAAGACTACATGTGCTGTCCTGGCTGGTGGAATGCTCTAGATTTGTGTGGTGGTTGATGCCCTCCTTCAGGGTGCTGTTTTGTATCTTAAGCTCATTAACTTTGCTGTTCTGTCTATTCCAGGATAATGGATATGTGCATATTCATACCCCCATAATTACATCCAATGACTGTGAAGGTGCTGGGGAACTCTTTCAAGTTGAGGTAAGTTGGGTTGCATAAAGTTTGTTTTGTTGTTTGGTTTTGTTTGTTTGTTTTTTGCAAAGCAATTCTTCAGTTGTTAAAGGTTAGAGAAAATACTTATTTTTATAAACCCTTTTATGTACTTCTGTGATTTTTTAATATAGCAATCCTTTGCTTCAACTAATTTAGACAGTTAAACAGATACATTATCTTTTATATTTTATTGCTATTTTGTGCATTAATCAGCACCTTTTGTACTGATGAGGTTGTTCTATCACTAGTGATGTGGAAAAATTTACAAAGAGTAATGGAGGGATATGGAACATCTTACTAAACAGAATGATGTGATCATAAGAGCCTAAAAGATGGGATGGGTCATTCAAGAAAGACTACTACACTCAAATATTTCTTAGCTTTGAAACAAAGAATATAGTTAATAATGAGATAATCCTTAAAGAAAAAAAAGTTGTCAATACCTGAAACTCCTTTTCACCGGTGTGTACATAGAAGCCACTCCTGCAAGCCACTCCTACTGTATGTTGGAATTCTCTCCCAGTATTGTCAAGCCTCCCATAACCACCAAATTACTGCCACAATCTATTATAAGATTATAAGAGTACTTCGCATCATGGGTCAGAACCTCCTGTGAAACTGAAACACAGCCATAACCACTAAGATCTCCCTCACAGATTTCTCATGATTCCTGACCTCACAGTCATTAATCTTACGGAATTCCATCTGTGTTTTATACTTGTGTATCTGAAATTCATTCTTCTGTCCCAAACAATGGCATCCATTGCCACTTATGCATATTGGCTCCAGCTTTGCATGTGATTCATCTGTAAGCAAAAGAAAAAATGTTGAGGTAGCGGTTACTTGCTGTGGGATCATGTCTTTCACTCTGCACAGCCTCGTGACAAAAAAAAAAAGCCTCTACCGTCTACTTGTTTTCCAGGATCTCAAGGTCTAAGCTGTGCTACCAGTGATTCCCTTCCAGACCAGTACATGTGGCTCAGCATTTTGCTTGCTGGGACAATAGGATTGATTAGCTAAACGAAATTGTTCCTGTTTAATTGAGATGCCTTAATGCTACCCAAGGTTCACTCCAGGCTGTTGCATGCAAATTAAGACGTGAAAACAAGTGACACTTAATGATGGAAACATTATGCAATTTGCAGCTGTACAGTGTATTACATCTTCGGTACAAACTGTATCCACTTGAAAGCTGTAGAGGATGCAGGACTACCGCGTAGGTGGCTGGTAGTCACAGAAGCCCTGATGCAAATGTTGAATGAGGTGCTAAATTGTGAGCCTGAAACTTGTATAAACTGGATCTTATCTAAAGGCATGGTTGGAGGCAGATATTTTACTCCTCTCCAGCAGGATTGCTGAGGTGCAAATACCTGTCTTGGAGAAATGTAACTACAGCTGTGCTTGCAAATCTTGCTCTAAGTGACAAGACAGACCCCACTAAATTAATGGATATAAAAGAAGGGCTTCACAAACCCACTTCTTGCTGGAAAGAGGGAAGTTCTCCCTGATGTCCTGTTTCTTCTTTGAGTACAGCTTCATTGTCTGACCTCGTTTAGGACTTAGTTTTTTTTGTCCTGCAAAGCCCTGTTCACAATTGGACCTGGCTAGCAGAGATCTCAGACCACCTGCTATCCTGCTGGAATCACTTCACTGGAGCAGTAACACTGTTTATTGACAGTGAAAACGTGGGGAAGATTAAGCCTGTGATGCTGTCAGACATAAAATAAGAGTGACATAAGGGTGTCAGACATAACAAGGGTGTGGTATTTGCAGCAAAGCCCAGAATCTTCATGTGCTTTTAACCAAACCAACTATCAAGACATTCTTGTCTGCTGTATTCAGTCACTTTTTAAGCTAGCCTTTATTCAGTGTTTGAACAGGACAATGGAGAATATAAATTAATATTTCTCTTATATTTGAGGAGAAGCTAAAATTTCTGATGATGGAAATTGATGAAAACAACCTTCCAGTTAGATTTCTTCAGTTTCAAAAAATATTTGAATCCTGTTCCTTAAGTTTTAAGACCTATCTGCTAGCTGCAACCAGAATTGGTGTCCTATTACTCCTGAATTTGTAGTAGTTACAATACATCTACTGTTAACGGGTTGGATTTTTTCTGCCTTTTGGGTTTTTTTTTTATTTTAATTCTCTTGGGCAGTGTATAGAACTAATAGTCTCACCAGTTTAGCTGACCTGCTGCAGGTAGAGTTAGTTGAAAACTTCAGTTGAATAGCATTTAGGACCCAAGTAGAGGCTGCTTTTGCACCCACTGTGAACTATTGCCTCTAAGTAGCTGTTTTCTCTTACTGGCACAATTTTAATCCCTCTGACTAATGTCTGATGGCTGCTCAGGCCTGTGCATTCTTTTGAAGTGATGGAAAGTGAAGAGAGTAGGAATATGCTTTTACATGTGAATTGAAGAGATGGGGGAAAATGTATCTGAAGTTAGAATGAAAAGGCTCTTTGAAATATGGTCTTTGATTCACAAAACTCTTAATCCTGTAGGATTTTCTTTGTTTATACGTTCAGCTTCCTCATTATCTTTGCTTGGTTTTGGATGTATGATTAGTCTGTGCAGAGCTTTGGTTGGGATGCTCTCATATTAGGCCTTGGGATGGGGGAGAATCCATATTCCCTCTCTGCTGGGCAAATCAAATAAATGTTTTTAAAATGAAGTACTGTAATGGTGAGAAGAGTGTAGTAAGCAGAGGACATTTTAAAGAATAAGTCACAGGATGGTAACAATTCCAGATGAACTTCTCCACCTGAATTGTAGGTTTGAGCAGAAACTGCCAGAAGTGTGGAGATGACTAGGCAGACCCTAACCTAATGAAGAACATCAGCAACACCAGCTTGTGGCTTTCTGCGGTGTTGACAGTGTCTTCCTGTGGTGGGAGTGTGTAGGGGACAAAGCATCTTGTTTGTGCTTTTTTTCTTTAAACTAAATATATTGAGAATACTAGAAGAGCTTTGACTGTTGAAAGCAGTGTTTTAGTATCATCCAAAGCAGGATGAGGTAATTCCTGAAATAGGGAGAATGTGGATCAGCAGGAGGAGATAGCCCTTACTCTGTTTTAATCTATTTTAGTTCTATTTTAATAATTCCCCTATACCAGCAGTTTCAGCACATCCACCTCAGCACAGATACTTTTTTGTTTTGCATATTTTTCCCTTTTATTTCCTCTGAAGTCTAAAATTCTTAGCAGCTCTGTATGTTGCAAGAAACTTTACCCAGTCTTCTTCTGTGGCTGCATCGTAGGGGATCTGCCTTACTTTTCTCCTTGTGACCCAGCTGCATGTCTGTTCCCTGCTATTTTCAGTGGCCTCCCACTCTGTATGCAGTGTTGAAGACTCCCTGCTTTCTGAGCATCTTGCTCTTTTTTCCGCTTTGCTCCCTGAAAATTTTCTTTGTAGGGCTGCTCCCAGCTGCTGTAGAGAAGGTGGAGGCTTCTCTGTGCTGTAAGAGCCTATCTGGCCCAGGATGTTCTAGCTGGTTCAATCTGGGTCTCCACAGCCACTTTCGCTGCTGCCCAGCTGCAGTCATGTAAGAGAGCTCGGCATGCAGTGAGTTTCAGAGCTTAACAACTGTATCATGCATTCACAGCTCCTTAAAGTAGATCTCACATGCAGTTTTTATAGCCCGTGGCCATTTTTCTTCCTGGGACCACTCTCTCTCTATGTGTAAGGAGTGCTGCACTCTACTTGTCAGCTCCAGTGGAAGTAAGATGTGCTGTGTGTTAGGCTTGTCTCTTCCCACACATACACACTCCTGAGGACACCTGGATGTTGTTTAGCTGAACCTAGGGTCTGGATCAGACCATTTCATTACTTGAAAGGATATTTAGCTGTATACCTGAGGAACCATCCAGATACAGTTCTTCTCTAAAATGCATCTGGAGATTGTACGATGTTGGGCTTTCAGGGTTTTTTTGCCCAATGCTGACAGGAGTGAATGTCAAATTTCTAGGTTCCTGAAGGTGCAAGTTTATGGCTGTTCCAGCTGTGGCACCAGCAAAATGAACCTGCTGCTGAGATGCAGAAACATCTCCTACCATCCCTTTGGTAGTACAGAGAAATATCCTTGTCAGCACCAAAGAAAGCTGGGATCTGCTGGGGAGAATTAAATACAGTTAAATGCAACAGTGTTCATGTCTGTAAGGTGTTTTCCCTTCTAGAAATGTGTGACGGTGTGGGAGGCAGCCAGTTCCTGGGAGACTGGTACTTCAGGGATGTGCTTGGCAGGGATCAGGGTAAGCTTGACCTGAGCTGAGGAACAGCTTGCTTTTTCATGTTCTAGCTCTCCCAGTTTCTGCTCATTTCTACCTGATTCATATCCGCCTGTCCAGTCCGTATTTATGAGACGTTATGCATTCCAGTACATATTTATGAGATGTGTATCTCAGCAGAACCAGCTGCTGTTGCTCAGTGCAAGTCCAGCTGATCAGAATTAGGACTGGAATTGCAAGGAGGACTTCTTGGAAGTTAGGAATTTTGCTGAGGTTGTCTAAAAAGGAAAATCCAGTCATGTTTATAATGGGGTGTCACAGAGGGCAAATCTGGATTAAGGATGCGTTTCTGGGAAGCTGCAGCAGCATGGTGGTGTGGGCCTGGGCTAGAGCTACAGCAGTGATTTCTATGAGCTTTTCAAGTCTTCTCTGATCCCTTTATGCTTTTGGCTTGCGTAGAGTGTAAGACAGAATCAAACAGTTTGTACTCTCCTGAAGCTAATTGCCTCAAGGAGAAGTTAATACAAGACTGACATCAAAGGGAATAATTTTAAATTAAATCATTAGACATTTGAGGAGCTGGAGAACAAAACAGGTACTAAATCCAGTTGTTCTTGTATTTAGAATGAGAATAAAAAGCCTTTGAAGTTGGCGTCAAATACTAGTATGTTTATAGCACGTTTACTCTGGGACGACAAGGTGTTTCATACGGATTCCCTCTCCCTTTTCCCCCATTTTAGATTGGGTAGTTTTCGACTTCGGGATGGAAAGAGATTGAAAGGAAAGCCATAATTCCCCTCCTAATCTTTTATCAAGTCCATGTTTTGGGGTTGGGAACTGGGAGAAGTGTCCATCTCATTGAAGTAAAAGCAGCAGTGTTGTTGCTTCATTTTGCTAGTCATGGGCACGAAAAGCGATCTCACTCAGTGTCAGCAGTGAAGGGACAGTGTCCCCTACCATTTGTTTGTCTTGTACCAGTGGCTCTGGTTTCATATAATAAAGAAGCCATCTTGATCTAAAAGGCTGAGTGTGAATCTGGGGCACAGGTGCTTGGGAATATTGGCCTGTGCTCAGATGTGTGAAGTGGAAGAATCACCTCCAGTGGATTAGCTGATATTTGTACCTGTGAAATGTGCAGCTGCTAATTATGGAATCTCTCCTTGCTGAAGGTGTCCCTTCTGAACAAAAAGGGAGGCATTTAATTTTTCCTGCATAGAAAAGTTTTCTGCATGAGCTGTGTTGCAGCTCACAACACCCATCGTATCGAGTATTGTGACTTAGGATGAGGGAGAGCAAGTGGGCAGCTGTGGAGAGGGGAGGTGATCCAATGGTGATAGGGCAGTAAATTTTTATCTAAATATTGCTGTGTTTGCTCTTCACCTTCTGTCAGAAGCCATTCAGGAGCTGCTCACAATGCGAACGTACATTTTGGGATCTCTCAGTGACCTCTCAAACAGGCTGCAGGTTTTCAGAAGCCCACTTGAGTTGTAGATTGTCTCACTTTTCCCAGTCACTTACTGTTCTATTTTCCTTATGTCTCTCTGAGATCACATCTGATTTGGAGAATGAAGAATGACACATAGTCATTATAAATAAACCAGGCCCCAGCTCCTGGAGACAGCTGTATCCTGTTTGTGGATTTGGGGGGAAGCATGGAGATTTTGTTGCTGATTTCTTGTTCTTTTCTCACTTCCAGTTTGTGTCTTTCTCATTGTTTAGAAGTTGCATCCTACAGGATTAGGTGGGATTTTTCACTGGTGAAACAAGGAATGTCTGAACTAAGCTTGCAGTGAAAGAGAAACCAGAAACCATGGCTCTTCTCTTTAGTGTTTTGGCCATGGTTCTAGGGCTGCAGTATGTGAATGTTTGATGTTTATTAATATCCTTATTGTTTCTGAGAAAATGCTCTGGGTTTATTTGATGAAAACAGTAGGGCCCTACTTCTGCACCCTTGGAGTTTGGTGTTTGGTTTTTTTAGCACTGCAAAACCTCTGAAACAAAGGAAGCAGTCCTGGGGTTACAGCCACAAATTGTAATATTTTCATTGATCTCTGGGGAACAAGGCAAGCTTGCTCTTTTCTTCAGTGGGATGTTGTGAAAAGATAAAACTGCCTTGTGATCTGAGGTTTTTGGAAGTCACTGTTTCATCTTCGTGATGAGCAGCAGAGCTTTTTGAGAACAAAAGCAGCACCTTCACGCTCATTGAGAAAAATGGTAGGTTGTAGACTATCAAAGGCTCCCTGTGACAAGAGCAAGTTGGGGAGTGGGGTGGCTGGAGGCAGTGGCATACTTAGCTGAACTAGCAACACTTAGCATGATTCCTAGGAGCTCCACCTTGAAAAGCTAGTATTTCAAACTTATTTCTGAAGAAAATCTTAGTTTGGAAGTGAATGTAGATCAGCCAGGCCTCAGATTAGCTTTGAAGTTCTGCTCTGGTTTTTTCCTGAACCTTTGGCTCCTCTGAAGTTTAGGGGTGACATTGATATATACAAGATGTTGAAACACAGTATCATTTATCTTCATGTTTCTTTAAAAATCACTGAGTTGTGACCTCTAGAGATCATCTAATCCATCTCACTCTGCTCAAACAGGGTCAGCTGGAGCAAGTTGCCCAGTACTCTGCTGCAGAGTTTTTTGTATCTCCCCAGATGGAGACATTACAGCCTCTCTGGACAACCTGTGCTAGTGCTTGACACTCACAGTAAATATTAAAGGTTATTCTTGTTTTCAGATGACTTTTTGTGTGTCTTTTTAAAAATCGATGCCTGTTGTCTCTTGGGACTTTTTTTGAGGTTTTTCTTAATGGAACACTGAACTTGCTGAATTTTCTATTACTTGTAGATTTTTATGCTTAAAATATCTGATGACCTGAAAAAGGCATACAAAAGCTGAAATGAAACATAGTTAATTTTCCACTGCCTATATAATATGTAAGCTGTGATGTCTACAAATTAATATTGTCAATTGTAATATTTTTAAAGACTGAATAACAAATCTTAAAAGGATATTGCATTGCCTTTTTTGATTACTCTTTGTCTTTTTCAGTGGAAACAAATTGATTTCCCCATGAAAAGAAAATAACACTGTTTTTAAAGTTTTTTTCTGAAAGTCAGTGGGACTGACACATAAAACAATCCTCCATTTTCTCATCAGGCTTGAAATTGAATTTTGAAGGCAATGCTGTATGAAGCTTCAAATTACAAATGATAGAGATTCTTCTCTACCTCCTCTCTGTTCATCTTGGTAGGAAAGTGAAAATCAATGCTTTGAAAAGAGGGAAAATAAGCCAGGTGCTGTGCTTTATATTTAAACACCAGTGGTCTGACTTGTTGCTCATTGTTACAGACATCAAGAGAGGCAAGGGAGTCTGCGGAAAACACGCATTTCTTCAATGTGCCTGCCTTCCTGACTGTTTCTGGCCAGCTTCATTTGGAAGTAATGGCAGGGTGAGCAAAATATAAAAGTTTTCATCTTTATCTGTAGGATATTCCCAACTGGTAATTTTGGTATCCATTAGACACCTGTCATGATTATCTGCCAGAAATGGACTGAGTGGCAGTGGCTGGAGGATGGGCAGTGAGAGGCCAGCCTAGACAGAGGGCTGGAGCACCTCTTGTATGGACACAGGCTGAGAAGGCTGGGGTTGTTCAGCCTGGAGAAGACAAGGCTCATGGGAAACTTCAGAGTGCCTTCCACTACTTAAGGGGCTACAAGAGAACTGAGGAGGGGCTTTGGACAAGGGCGAGGGATGGCTTCAGATTGAAAGAGGAAAGGTTTAAATTAGGCATTGGGAAAAAATTATTTACTTGAGGGTGGTGGGGCACTGGCACAGGTTTACCAGAGAAGCTGTGGATGCCCCATCCCTGGATGTGTTCAAGGCCAGCCTGAATGGGGCTCTGAGCAGCCTGCGGTAGTGGAAGGTGTCCATGCCTATGGCCAGGGAGTTAGAACAACATTGTCTTTGGGGTCACTTCCAAAATCATCCTATGATTTTATGCTCTGGAGGGTCTCACAGCATCTAGAGAGTTAATGCTGTATGATGTATCAGTGCCATGCTTTTGCATCTAGAAGAGCTTCATTTATTTTTGAAGACTGAAGGGATTCAATACCACTTGAGCTGCCAGCCTCAAAAACTCAGTGTACTTAAATAAAATAAAAATAAAAGGAGCAGATTCCCAGAACAGCTATACTCCATTATGAATAAACAGATCTAAATTTAGATGACCCTGGAGTGATTCAAAATGCCTGTAGAAACAACACACTACTGTAAAATAGGAACATGAAGCTGTAATGTGCTGCATGCTGAAGAGCATTGATTTTTTTTAATTATCCATCCTTAGAGAGCAAGGTGCATCTGAGGGATATCAATTGAAAAAGTATTTACTAGACAGTAATCTGCCAAGTTTAGCTTTCTGCTGTGTCTTAGAGCAGGCTATTTAAGGGGTGTGTACTATTTAAGGGATACAGCCTGATGTAGTAGAGTGAGATTGTATTTCAGGTTGATCATTAGAATCCATGTTCTTTCTTTGGACTTACTTGAATTGTGGAATTATGCCTTTCAGTAAAGGTCACAACGCATGACAGTCAATTAAGTCCAACACATACAGTCTCATGTCATCCCATCTTCCAGGGTCCAAAATCTGCCCCACTTCAGTTAAACAAATCTCTTCCTCATTAACTTTCCCCGGCTAATATCTGAGATGACGCCAGTCTTTGGCTGCCAAGTGACCTGTGCTTTGGCCGCAGCAGACAGGGCACCACATGAGAAACATCCTGTCTAGCTTGAGTGTTTCAGCATATCACAGACATTGAGCTGGTCTAAGAAGAGACTGTCTCTCAGAGAGAACAAACCAGGCAGACAAGAGATTTCTGAAAAAAATTACATGTTTTGATTTGTGTGCAGAAATTGCCCTTTGAACAATTTCACTGCACCTATTTATCAGCAGCCAATTAAACTGTGTGACAGTGATTACATAAAACTCTAGCACTGATTCACAGCAAATACTATTACAAATACAGGTCAGAACTCACAGATGAAAAGGCCATTCTTTAAAGTTCACATTTTCCAAAGTTAGGATTTTATCCTTCCTATTTTCACAAGGTTTCCACTCCACAGTAATTGATCGTCACACAAAAGTGTTTTGAAAGTTGCCCTAAGTTCCTGCCCCTTGACGCGTGGCAAACAACTGCAGTGCTACCTGCCTGAGATCTGGTCTCTGACAGGATCTATCAGCAGTCCAGCTGGCCAGCAGTGATTTGGCTGAAGTACCATGTCTGAGGAGAATCCACATTGCAACTCAGAAAAATGTGCCTTCAAATAAGGGTTGTTGTGTGGATTTCATGCCAGCTACTCAATGTACTAATCTAGTTAATTTACTGGGAAAATTCAGTGTAGATGAAAACCAAACCCATTATGAAAAAGAACTCTCTGACAGACTTGACACCTTCACCCTTGGTCTTAGAGTAGTAAAAAGTGAGTCTTCCACCTCCAAAATGGAAGTATTCTGATCTTCCCAATAAACAAATCAGGTAAAACAGTAAAAAATTTATTTGTTTTGGATTTGATTCTATGAAATTTACCCTTTGTTTTAGCCAGACTAAATTCTTCATGTCTGTAAAATTATCTAGTCTTCAAAAATTACTTTTGGCTTAAAGTACTTTGGCTTGCAGTCTTAAGGCTCTCAAGAACACTTTGTTCCTGAGAATTTGTGGGAGGAGATTGAGATAGAAATGCTGAGGAGAACCTTCCCCGTCCAGTCTTGACCTGCTGCGGCCCCTCCGGAGCTGTGGATAGCTCTCTCGGGTGGCACGGTGTCCTGCGCCACCGACCCAGGTGCCCCAGAGGGGTCACAGACGAGTGGGTCTCAGGTAGCGAATGGGCAGCGTTGGCTACCAGGGCTGGCAAGCCCCTGCTTGCTGCGAGGGTGAAGAAGCTGGAGACGAGCATAGAAGGGAAAGGAGGGCTCTTTGCTCCAGGACGCAGTCGAACAGGGAGAAGTTTATTCAAGGGATTCCAGGGAACAAAGAGACAGAACAGCTCTGAACAGCACCTTAAATACTGGCCCGGAACAGAGGGTGGGAACAACATAGCAACCAGTCGGAGAGCAGATGGGGAGGAGAAAGGGTGGAGGCTGGGCATGACAGAAGCTGTGGGGGACCAATGGCACCTGGGGGCAGAGGAACCTGGGTCACATGGGCCAATGGGGCATCGAGGTTTAGGGGAATTCCAGATGGGTGGACACATTAGGAATTGGCCTGTGTGGGGAGTGACAAGGAAGGATCTGGAACAAGGGGAGGAGTTGGGGTAACAGACAGGAAGGGGGACGTCACTAGGGGAGGAATAACTGTAGGGAGAAACCAAATTTGAAAATCAACAGGGGGGAATAGGGCACAACCATAACTAAAGGTACAAACAAAATTAGGGGCTGCCATATTGACCTGTACTCTCTTGTGACTGGTAGGACTTGGGAGAGAGAGAGATCCTGCAGAAGTCCATTAGAAAGCAGAGGTGGAGCAGGATAGGTATGAGAGGCAGGTAGGACTTTGTTCTTTGGGGGGGTGTATATAGGAGGGAACAGAAAGTCAAGTAGGCAGTCATGTCATTTTGCAGTTAGCTTTTAGCTTTACAGAGCTCATGAGCAGCCTTCAAACTGTGGTTGGAAAAGGCTGGAAAGGGAGGTGTGGAGAAGACTTACGAGATCAGTCTGGAACCACATCTTCTGTGTCCTTGCAGAGAGTTCATCCGCAGACCACAGGGTATCACCTGAATGCCCATGCTTATGTGTTGTCCATGGCTCTGGATAGCAGGGATGCTGTTCCCTGATCACAGGAGAGAACAGTGAGCCATTTATAGTTGGTGAGTTTTTTCTTTGAGGAAAAGTGAGAAGAGAGATCTTCCTGTGTTTATTGACTGTATGTGTTGTTATTGAAGGCAAGGTCAGAGGAGTTCATCTTTTCTCTCAGTGTGACACAAACGGCCTACTTGGCACAACTTCTCATTTCATCATGCCTCATCTTAGCAGTGACGGCATCTAGGTTGTCTGCTCAGTGTGTCTGAATCATTGTCAGCTGCTGTAAATCTATGGGCTTTTTAAGGTCCCTAGAAAAGTATTTATTCAATAACACAGCTCCCCTTCAGTCTCCTCAGTCTCCGAGTCAGTAACCAGTGTGTGCGGTAGAAGTCTGTCTGAGTCCTGATATCTGGTTTTAAATGTCATTGGTTTGCTGTGAAGCAATTGTGGTATTTCCTTGCCTTCTAATCTTCTGGTGAGGACAGAGGCCCCTTTGGGGACATGAACTGGGTTGGAGGGTCTGTGACAGCTGAAGATGATTCAGAGGCATACTGGACACAGCCAAAGCCAATTGTTGTCAAGAAGTACAGCCTGCTGGTTGCAGTTACTTTTTTCTTTCTTCTCCTTTCCCACAGGCTGTACCTGCTCCTCACTTTTCAGCTCCTCTTGTTAATGGTTTAACATCAGTGTTTTTCCCTTGTGCTACCTTTCATCCCAGGCACTGTCTGTTCTCCCTTTTGCATCATGAGCTTAAATAAAATTATTTTCCTAAGACTTCTGGGAGCTATCCCCTCCCTAAATGGCAGTGTAAGTTGACTCATTCCTTGCCCTCCTCAGACCTGTTTCTTTTCTCTCTTATCAGGCCTTCAGTAGGCTTCTCCTCTCTTGTTCATCTCAGATTCTCTTGACGTTCCCTGCAAATGGGTAAAAGGATGAGGGGCAACCTAATAGTAGCTTGTTAGGACCTGCAAGGAGGGTCTCTGAAGACAGGCCCACTCTTTGCAGTGATGAATGACAGGAGGACAAGAGGCAGTTGGGATAAGTTGAGAAAAGTGAAGTTCTCAGTGGACATAGGGGGGAAAATAAAGGATAAATCAGTCAAGCATTGAAAAAGATTGATGAGGGACACCCTGTGCTCTTTATCAGAGACACAGCTAGGTGGAGCCTTGAGCTGGTCTGGCCTTCTTGCTGACCCTGCTTTGAACAGAAGACTGGACCAATGACCTCCTGAGGACCCTTCCAGCCCAAGTAATTTTCTTCTTCTAAGTTTTTTGTTGCTTTTGTACTCATTGTTCTCTCCACCTATTTCAGACCAACAATACCAACTTGGTAAATTATCTCTCTAGCTCAACTTCAGTTCAACATCCCCAGGGCTTGTATTTTCCTGCTAACTTAAAATCTCAGCCTTTCATTCTGACTACTGCCTGCTAACAGCTACTTACCAAACTTTGTTTAGATGCAGCATAATTAATCCCCCTCTCCTCAAGCACGATCTCCTTGATTGTTAAACAATCATGTGTTCTGCTGCTCTTCTCCCTAAGAGAATATCTTCCAGATATTCTCTGCAATCGTGCAACTGGTTTGGCAGGTTGCAGAGAGGGTCTAAAAAGCATTTCAGTCATCCAGACTACTTTGGCTGTGTCTGCCTGAGTTTGTAGAGAGCTGAACTCAGTGAATTTCCTGTTGTTTGAAGAAGGTACTAAAATCACACTGATTTCACTTTTAAAATGTACCAGTGTTTTTCAAAGCATGGGGAATGGAGAATGAGAGAGAGTGCTGTCATTTTGATGTTCAAGAAAACACTGCAGAGCTCAAAAGAGATGTGTTTGAGGCTGCCTTCCCTGAAAGAGGCTTCATTCTCAGCAGTCTGGCAACACACGCTCTTAAAATTTGATTCCAAAATGACTTGCTAATGATGAAAGAGATGGCATTGTCTTTAAACAAATATTTGCTCTACACTGTACAATTTTAAATTCTTCTGAATGCAGCTGCAGGAATGATGTCCAGTTGTATAACATTCCTGTTGCTAAGAAGTAACAAAAATAAGTGTAATTATTTATCTTGGATGTCTGAAAAAAATTTCTGACATTTCTTCCACAACATTTGTTTGAGTCTGAGTCATAATGCAGACTCTTATAATTAGTGCACTAACTTCCATTAATTAGACTGACACTTAATTGGATCTATAAAAAGCAACCGTGACATGTCTGGTTTTAATCAATTACTGCATACTTCAGTCTGGTTCATGACTGCTGGAGTGATTGTTAATGACTTCGTTTTACTGGGAGGCCAAATACATGAACTCTGTAGGTACAACAGTGAGTCTAGAGATGCTTGGCTAGTTGGAGCTTTACAGTCCACATGGATATCCTGTTGGTCCTTTTTTCCTCTCCACCTTTTTGGGAGGGTATGCAGGTAATCTGCTTGCAAGCATGGTGAGTGTGTGCTGAGGATAGCTGCAGTTCAGCCATGTTCTGGGATCATCACATGGAGGGCTGAATGCAATCCCAGCAGTCTTGGACTGTGTGCTCTTTGCGTTATGTCCTTGCTGTAAAAATCAAGTGCAGGTGTAGCAACAGAAGAACCAGTTTTATGCTCATCTGGTGAAAGGTGTTCTCCGCTGAAATTCTTGGTCCTCATTTTACAAGTAAGCGAAGTTCAACCAGTATGTTTCTGTGTTGAATCCAGTGCATAGTTCCTTTTCTGAATATATCATCATCCCTATTTCAGTCACTGCTAGGTACTGTAGGATCTATGTCAGGAGAACCCAGCATCCACATGTGTGTAGGGCCTTGCAGCTCCACTTCATCCATGTGCCCAGACAACACTGTGAGAGGCGGACCTGGAAACAGAGACTAAATAGAATAAAAGGATAAAAGATATTTATTGAAAGGATACAGCTTGGGCAGTGCAGGAACCCTACTGGGACTACATCCAAATCAAATACATAAATGATCCCAAAAAATGAATGCTTGACCATGAGGTCCCACACTTTCATAGTTTTTGGCCCATTAGTATGGGCCAGTTGTCCAGAGTCAGTTGTCCAGTTATAGCTTCAGGTTGTGAAGCTCCATCCTCCTTGTTCCCTCTCTTTCTTCACTGTTGTTTACACTCTTAGGCCTAAAATTTGTCATTAGTCCCAAGCTAGAAAGGAATTGTTTTGTCTACCTACGCTGTGAAGAGGGCTTACTAACTCTTAATGTGAAGCCCAGAACCACATACCAAAACAGCATAGAATCAAAAATATACAAAAGCTAAAACTGAAGCCATCACTGTAGGGGGGTTTAAGAAGCTGTGGCTTTGTGAGTGACAGTAGGGCTGTCCCAACCCTCTGCCCACATGTTCCCATGCCATAGTAGCCACATTCATGCTGACTTCTGCAAACTTATTTTACTTTGTGACTGAGGCAGGCAAGGAGCCTGTGGGCAGCTCATCAGTGGCAAAACAACGCTGTGGCAAATTGCAAGACTATGAACCTACCTTGTGTCCAGGCTGCAGCTCCTGCTTCTCAAGGAGTCTCTGTGCCTCAGGAAGCGGCTCCAGGATGAGATGTGAAGTCAGACAGCTTCATCCCTATTTGCTCCCACAGCTTTCCTTAAAACAGATGCACAAATCCATTAGCACATGCCATGAAATACTTTGATTTTCTGTCATTGTACTTAAGTAGAATAGAATATAGGTACAGGTTACAGTCAGCTGAAACATGTTGCATTTTATATGGATTTTAGTAATTTTTTTTATACAGTTGCTTACTTTGTTTAGTTACTGCAGACTTTGAGGCTTTGGAGATTTTAAATAGTTACACCCAAACTTTGGAATGTGGCCTGAGCCATGACTCCCTTTGTTCAGTAATGCACCCACTGGTGCTTTTTTGTGTTGTGATATTTGCAGAGTTCATAAAACCAATGTTCTTCTGAAAAATTAAAAAATTAAAATTAAATATCCTTTCCTGGCTGTTATAATGCAGTTTGCAAAGAACATGGGTTTTTTCTACTTTGAAAGGAAAAATATTTAACCCATTTGTTCCCCCCCCAGCATGTTGATAATGTATTTTAATGCCTTAGAGTAGGAGTCAATGGGATGATTAAGTTTGAAAAACATCTTAGCTACCTGTTTTATTTAAATCTTTGAAACATTTTATATGGCTCCTTTGTAATACATCTCTGTTAACTAGAGCATGGGAAGTGATTATTTGAATAAGTCCTCAACTACTCTGGTGGCTTTCATCAACCCTGCTTGAGTTTTCATTGCTAATCGGTCATTCTGTTGACTTTAATTAGAAACAATAATATCAAAACTAGGACAAAGCAAGACTCCACTGACAATAAAGTACAACACTGTTGCATAAAAGGGTGGAGGACCCAGGCTGATGAGGTCTTTGCGCCTGGAGCAGACAACTTCTATGGCTCTGAGAAACTCTTACGTCCTTTGTCTGGGTTTCCCCCTATTCTCCTGCCATCTGTAGACTAACAATCCAGTGTCTAGCTCTGCTGAGAGGTTTACTAAACAAACTTTGGGTGCTTTGCCAGATCATTAAGCTATATGGGTCACTTTGTTACAATTACTCAAGTGTGCCTGGATCATATTCAAGCAGAGGAAGATGACCTGGGAAGGATCCTTGTCCTGTCTTCTGTTTTGTGCTGCTGAAGCAGGAGCAGAGGCTGGTGCAAGGGGAGAACAGGTCCTGGAGCGTGGCAGGAGGGTGCTGTGTGCATGCAACCTCACGGCTCCCTGCCCTTTGGAGGCTGCAGCAAGAGAAGCTGCTGCATTGCTTCAGTCTGACTGGCTGCAGGGGGAAGTTGGCACTTCCTCAGTCCCTGTCTGGGAACTTAGACAGCTTTCTTTTTTTTTTTTTTTTTTTTAATTTATATATTTATTTTTGGCTGCTTACAAAAGGAAGTACAGTCCCATCTAGTTGCAGCATGAGCTGAAACCTCAGCACACGAGCTCTGCTGCCCAGGCCCAAGCCTCACATACTGCTACAAAAGTCCTTGTCAAGATGCAGCTTTTCTCATCTGCATTTCCCTGGCAGGCAAGCAGAAATGGCCTATGAGGAGTCTTTCAAAACTCATTTTTCTGGGTAAAATTCAGTCCCTTCTGCTGCCTTTTTAACAGAAATATGCATTTTCATTGGGCAGAATCCAAACCACGAGACAACAATAATGGGAGTATTATTTTTGTGTTGAGGTTAAAACTCAGATATTTCTGTTCAAATCTGAGAGGAATTTTTTTAACACAGTCTAGCCAGCTCAAGGATTTAAAATATTCTGCCTCTTCTCTACAGTGCTGTGCAGCTGTACCTTGCTATCATCATTAGGAGCTATGGGCTTCCAGCTCCTCCGAAAACTAGGCATGGGAAACATTGGGCTGACATTTGAAATGGTTGTCTGTGTGTGTGGTTTTTGTGCATGGGGCCAGAACATCTTTCAACATACAAATTTCAGCATCCCTGAACAATACCATTTGTGCTCAGGTCAAGCACTGCAGTACTAACTGGTGTGTCCTGGCAGCTGAGCAAAGTCACCTGCTTATTTCAGTGGAGCAGGCAGGTCCTCTACGCTCAAAATGAATATGGTCGTGCCAGAACAGAGTGGAATTAAATCAGATAAATCAGATGACTCACTTTATTAACTTCTTCCCTTCCTAAGAGAAAGGACAGTGGGTAGATAAAGCTAAACTCCTGGGCTTTAGGGTCACCTTGCTGAAGGTCTCTCCTCCTCTAACTGCCGTTGTGTGTTGTTTTGTATTTGGGTTAGAAGTTACTGTTTCTAGATTTTCTTGCAAACTAGATTTTAGTGTGTGTACGGCAGGGAGAGGTTGGTGGATTATGGTGCAGGGCAACATACTGTGTTGAAGGATTACATGCTGTGTTCATTTAGCATGGCCAAAGATGAGATTTGGCACAAGTCGCTGTTCAGCTTAACTCATCCCTGCAGATCTTGCCAGAATAATCAATATATTTGTGTTTACATAGGCATGTGTTGTAGTTTGGGCTGACAGTGAGGGCACCGTGAGAATGAATTGCTCCCCCTCTGCCATGTTGGTAATGTATTTTTATGGCTTACAGTAGAAATCACTGGGTTGATGAAGTTTTGAAAAATATCTTTGCTCCCTGTGTGTACTGGTGTGGTTTAGTGCTTAGCCCTGAGTCACAGGAACCAGCTTTGCCTCCAGCTGTCACTACTGTGTGGTGTGACCTTGGCATTGGTTGTAAGCTGACTGTGCAGGGATTGCATCTTCTTGATTAATAGCCTTGTTCAGAGTTATATGCCCTTGGTTCAACAGCACAAATAAGTCTTTATTACCTCAGTAGCAGTGTGGAGTCCTGGCTCAGAAAAGGAGCACAATCCATTCCTGGCTTGGGAACCATCAGCACAATTAATTCTATTTGGATTGCACCGTAGAAGTTGCCAGTAAGGCAGAGATGCTGAGGCCTGCATTGCATGTGTTTAATTAAAATAATGATTTGAAGCAGCTTTGGGTATGGATACTTATTACTTCTCTATTGGTTCCTCTTACTTCCTCTATAATGAAATGTCAGTGAACTCAAACAAAATGAGCTTTCATTTTGTGTGGCAGAAAGCTCCCAAAGGTGGCTACTTCTGGAGACTGTTTTATTAGTAGTGTGTGAAATAAAGGTGAAAGGGGGGAAATTTCTCCCTCCTGGCTGTTCGCAGGGTGGAGAACACAAGTGTGGCCTGTGCAAGTGAGCCTCCACCATAGTACAGAGGATGCCTGTGCCTCAGCAACGTTTCAGGTACTGCTTTGGTGTCCAAAGGGACTCCTGGGAGCCTGTAGCTAAAAGTGGCTGGGCCCTTCACTGGGCTGGGGTGAGCAAACTCAGTGTTTTGCAGGGTGGAGCCCTGGCTTTTGATGCATTTCAGTGTGTTGGAAGGAGTGCTGTGGGTAGTCTCTTGGCCTCCACATTAAGCTCTCAAATTTTCCCAGAGAACTGGGTAGAGCGAAATACAGTCACAAAAAGGGAGCAATTAATTAAGCAGCTCTGTGCCTTCTTGTGGTGTCGACCCCGGCAGTGCCTGTGAACTGTATAAATGCACTCTGGCTTGTTGTCCAGAGCTCTGATCTGGGCAAAGCTGACTGCAAAAGGGCTCGTTTCAAAGCCTCTCTTGTATTCTTTGGTAGCACGTACAAGGACAGTGTTACAGACATTACTGCTCTGCCTGTAATGGCTGAGGAAAAGGACTCAGATTAGTGGGCTTTTTTTTTCCCTCTCCTGTGTGTATGCTTTTGTTGGAGATGAGGAATTACCACTACTGATTTTTTTTTTTTTTTTAAAGACTCTTAAGTGCCCACAACCCAAACTGACCTAGGCACTTTTGGAGACTTAGACAGAATTTTCAAGTTATTTTTAAATTCTGGAAGTCTTGCAGAGGTCTGGGAATGTTAAATGATTGATTATTTGCATCACAGAGCATAGGAGTCACAGCCCTGCACTGAGGCTCCATTGTGCTAGGTGCTGAATGCACACAGAACAAAATGACTGGGTTTGCTCTCAGTACTGTGAAATCAGAGCAGAGTCAACTCCCATCCCTCTTTTCTGATATATCTGTACTTGCTCAGTGCGATATAGCAGTGTATCAAATCACAGATATGTTTTTTATAGCAGATGAAGTACAAATAAAGATTTGATTTGTGTAGTGGGTGTTTGCTTAATATCTTGAATGGTAGGGCACAGTAAACAGTATATAAATGCTTGGATGAAAAATAATTGTTCACGCACAGAGCTGATAACAGTGATTATATGTATTTTTAGCTGTGTTTCTCTGTTATGTCCAGGCCTCTGGTCAGTGCTACATTGCTGTAGCATTTATGGCACTCCTTTGATTGCTTTCCCAGCATGACATTTGGCCAGTTTCCCTTTACCAGGGTCCCAGGATCCTGGTGAAGTTCTCACAGTGACTTGTATCTGTCTTTTCCCTTTACAGGTAGCCTGAGAAATGAATGATTCCTCCCGTCCCTGCGGATGGGGTTTTATTTGATGGGGTTAGGGGGCGAGTGTTGTTTTTCCCTTTTTTCAAGGGTCAGACAAGTTCAGCCCCACACCAGTGATGTTGGGTTCTGCAGGCTATCACAAAGCTTTTACATTTCCTGTCACCTTGGGATAGTCCATAGAGTTGCAGTGCTAATGGTTTGTTTTGTTAACATAGGTTGTTCTCTGTGTACAAGTGCCTAGAGCTGAGGAAAGACACAAATTGGTTCCTGTGGGAGTTGTTCTGCACTTGCCCTCCCCAAAAGCTGTCTTGGGCACAGAGAGGCTTCATTCTTACAGTACAAAATTGGTCTCTGACTATGAAGTGTTGGATTATGGCTGACATCTTGGAGCAATAAGAGGGTGGGGTTTGGGTTTTTTTTGATTGCTTTTAGGTATCTTGCAGTCAGCAAGCCCTTTGAAAGATGAGTAACTAGTCATCATGCTTGGGCTGCTGATCAGTAGGAAATAAGTGCTCTGAGTAGCCTGCATTGCTGGAGACTATCCTGCCACAGTAAACTACAGTAACTGAAGTGTCAGTGCCTGTGTGTGGAGAGCCACTGAGAAATGTCTCTCCCTGAAGCCAGGCTGCTGCTCTGTGGGAAAGTCAGCTAGTGTCCCACTTTAGTTTTCAGTGTTAATTTGAGGCCTTCATGTCAGTGAGGCATTAGAGACCTGTACATCAAACTGAGCAGACCTGAGTGAGTACTTTAGCAATTGTAAGCTTTTCACAATATTTTCATCTTGTGTCTGATCCTGGCTCAGTCACAAACTGAACTTGTGACTAAACTCATTTATTTAGGAAAAATTCTTTCTTTAACTGAAGGGCCTCAAATTGAAGTATTTTAGCAAAAGCATGGAACGTGGGGGCAGCTAGAGCAAGAACCTACCTCTTAACACCTGTTTCCCAGTGCAGGCCAACCTCTACAACCTGGAAACGAAAGCTTTTGACCAGTTCTGCCTTAAACATAAAATGATTTTGACTTCTTGACTCACTGTTTTGTATTTGTTGTTTGTATTGCTATAGCAGTTGAGGCTCTTAAACTTTGCATCCAAGACCTTGTTGTGCCAGGTGCTGTTAGGAGCATGGGGAAAAAAAAAAAAAACAAACCAAAAAGGCCATGTGAGGAAGAACGTGAATTTCTGTATAACCCAAGACAACAGGTGGCTACAGATGGGGGATCACCAGGAACTGATGATATAATAGTGAATGACCCGCACAGTGAGTAATAGTCTTGGTACATCACTTATCTAAACATTGCTGAGGTTTTGTAGATGTTACAGCAAAGCGCAGTTTGAAGGAAGATGATGGAGTGATGGAAGCTTACAGTAACACCTCAGCAAGTGAGAAAGGCAGCAGAGGAAAAAGTTACATGCTGAAAATGGTGCTTGAAGGAAGATGTTTGCTGCAAAATCTAGTTAGCTGGTTGTAGATGCTGTGGTCATATATGAGAGAGTGCAGGTACAAGAGCAAGTTGGAGACAGAAAGTGTTTCTTGGAGGAGGGAAAACAGAGCTGTGGGGAAAAGAAACCTACAGGCAGGCTATGTATTCAGAGTCTTGACCTGAAACTTTCTTCTGGTGTGTTTACTACTAGCAACTCAGGGAAAAATAAAGTGCTGTTTCTTTGGGATCATAACCTTTAACCACCATGTGTTCTTTTATTTGTTGCACAGATGTCTCCATAAGGGGCAAAGGAAAAATGCTGCTTTTTGTAGTGTTGTTTATTTAAACTTCAGTTTAACAGAATTAGCCTGTTCGGAAACTTCAGTGAACATCCTTTTTAAGTTGAAAACTTGCAGAGCAAGATGCAAGTCAAATGCCAGCCCCAGCAATTAGCACGCATCCTTTCATGAGTGGCAAACTGTGCCTAATCTCTGTGGATCGGGTTCTTTTTTCTCCTACACACTGTCTGCAGCTAAAAATAACATCAAGTTAAAGATGTACCAAAGATACCAGCTGCCCAGTTCATGGTTTTTCTGAAGCAGCTTGCTTTCTTCCCCAGTCATGGTTTTCTTCCCATGCAGCATGAGAGGAAACACAGATGTCATGGCATATATTTGGGCAGCTCTCACTGGCCTGAGGGTATCCAGGAGCTCAAGTGCTCATAGATCACAGTGTAAAAGATATTGCTTGAAGTGCAACTTCCCACATAAAATCAAAACTTTTAAAGGTGTGTTGGTGTTTGATAGGAAGGTTTCTCATGAAGCAAGTGGAAACACAGCATGACATGACTGCAGAGCAAGAGAGGATATATTTAAATAGATTCCCCAGAAGGTGGCTGGAGAAATAACTTCATAATAGGAAATGCATTGGTTACTTCAGCATTAAATGCTCTCCCAAATGTGTTCTGTGCGGTAGGGAGCCCTTTCAGCTGAACCATTTTTAGCTGTGTGGGAGAGCCCAGTTCTTTATCTCCATGGCTCTCTGAGCAATGAACTTCTGTCTTTCCACTAGAGGGGGACTGCATGCTGTGCACCTCCCATCCTGCTGGGCTTCACTGGCCACCTCTCATGCCCAGCAGCTCCAGCAGCATGGCCCACTCTGCTCTGTTGAGCAGTGGGCTCTCACAGCGGCTGTGAAGGTCAGGCATTGCAGCCAAGAAAATGTAAAAGCATGTGAATGAGGATGGCATGATTGGTATAGTATCCGCATGCTTCTCTAGTTACCCGGTTCTGCAGAACATTGGGCTTTATTTCCACAGTTACAAAAAGTGTCCTGAGCACAACATGTGTTCAGAGAAAGCTGAATAGTGTGTGTGTGTGCAATGTCTCTGAGTCACAAAATATGAATAACCCCTCTCCGTGCCTTGATGAGGAAACCTAACAGCAGCTTATTCAGCAGTGCCATTATATTTCCCAAAGATGAAATGGAAACATGATTGTTTCTAGATGCTGGGAGAAGAGTGAGGGCTTTAGGTATAACAGACCCAGTTGTTTGCTGGACCTGACCTGCCTGTTCCCTCCTGCTTTGCAGGGCTTTTACTCACGTGTTCACCTTTGGCCCGACGTTCCGAGCAGAAAACTCGCAGAGTCGCCGGCACCTGGCAGAGTTCTACATGGTGGAGGCTGAGCTGTCCTTCACTGAAAGCCTTCAGGACATCATGCAGGTGAGAGCTCCAGATGTCTGTGCAGGACTGATACCAGAGTTTATTCCTCCTCCCTGAGCTGTGTTCCCTGCCCTCAGCTGAGGTCACAGCTCCTCTTACCCTGTGTGAGCCAAGTAGAGGTTGCACAGGTATTTCCCAAGGAGGAGGGTTTGCGTGGTGTTCTTGAGGCCACAGAGGGGATTTGGAAGGGAACAGATGGGTGCACACAGCCCTCATCTGAAATGGGAAGCTCCACGGTTGCTGTATTGCCAGGGAATGTCAATGTTCTTGTCTAGTGCTAATGAGTGGCACTCTCCCTTGCAAAATGCTCTGCACTTTTCCAGCATGAGCAGTGTTTAAGCAGTGTGTCCCTTGGTGTGCTCTGTAAAGGCCTCCTTGAAATCGGCTTTGAAATCTGAAGAACAACAGTTTCTGGCATACACTGTTCACTGTTGCTTTAGACTGGAGGAAATCCTTAGTCAGCTGGGTTTTGCTTTTTCAGGATTGACCTCTCAGTTGCACTTTAACCACATGATGGATGCCTATACACCTTACTAGTCTCAGCATAAGCCAGTTTATACCCAGTAGGGCTTGTGAGTAAACATCCACACATACTCTCATTTATCAGATAAGCTCAGGGAACAGTGATTGGAAAAATAACTTTATAAAGAAAAAATACCTGAGGCACTGGCTGCAGATTTATCAAATAACATCCAGGTGGTGGTTTCTTCAGCATGGGTCATATACAATACTGAATCAGCATGGCCTGAGAGCAGAGCTGGCATGCTCTGTATACTGCTTCTGAATCTGGGATATCTGGATGGCAACTGGGCTGTGTGGATTGACCCATTGTGAGTCTGTGCTCCATCATGAATAGCATCCTGCTCTTTCTTTTGTCTTTCCTTTTCTCCACAGCTTTGTGTATTCTTAGAGCACAGCTTGTGTATGTGTATACACTTCAATTCCTGTTCCTCTAGGTAATCAAGAGTCAATTGAAATCTTCACTACTTTTATCTAGTATAATAAGCAGAGTCTTCTGTTAAGTGGTGTTTGAGCCCTTCAACACAGAATCAACATACCTTGTGCAGAAAACCCTAATTTCCTGGCTTTTGAAGCACAGACAGCCAGTTCAAACAATTTGGAGAATTAGATATGAGAACTGTTCTGGAATTTGTAGGGAAAGGAGGAACTTTCCCTCTCAGTTTTGCCTTTGTTGTTGCTAAGTATCTTGTGAAGTTTCAGCTTGTGGTCTCTTTTAAATTTTCCCTCTGTCCCAAAGTCTTTGACAAGCACCTTTCCCTATAACAGGAAGTCTCTTAGCAGCCATTATTTTGCATTCCTCATAGTGAGTTTGTATTGCAACAGGCTTGATTTTGTGGTGTTCTTACTTGGGGAAGTGGAGTTCCCATTTTGTTTATTTTTAAGTCATTGGGCAATCTCTCTTACAAAAAAAAACAAACAAAAAAACCCCCACTCAACAGTAAACCCTGCTAGTTGCTCTAAAGCCTAAGTGTCTTTCCTGGTGTAACTGACCTAAATTCAATGTTCTCTTATGTATCTGCCCATTGGGTATTTTGTCTGTTGTCATCTACAAGTTCTTTGTTCGGTGCAAAATGCCCAGTTGAAAGCCTTCAGGGCTCTTGGCCAGGGTTATTATCTGAACTTTGTCCTCACATAAGAAGCTGAATTGTTAAAAATTTATTTTTAAAATTGCTAGTCAACATTTGGACTAAGTATCTCTCACTTGAGCAAGTTACTGTGCTGGGAATGCTCAGCATCTTCAGGGACATCTTGAAGTATTTGCTTATACACTGTTAAAGAGCCTTGCTACAAAGATGTGCCTGTTTACCATTAACTGGTGAGGCTTGAGATCTTTCAGCCAAAGCTCCAAAAGAAACATAGTTTTCATTATGAAATAAAAGGAAAAAAGGAGATTTTATAATCAAGCTATATGTATTTGGGAACAAAGGGCCTGAAGTCTTAGAGCAGCAGCCTTTTTTCCCCACTGTAATTGCACAGAGTAGTGGTCAGTTATTCCTAAATTAGTAGCACAGTTCTTGTGAAGTCTCATGTGTCTTAATCATGCAGTCTAAATTTCTGTTCTGTGCCAAAATGTGTTTTAGTGCTACAAAGAAGCTTTGACTCTCACAGTACTGGTTTCACAATACTTTCTGCGGAAAGTCCCGTGTGCTCAGTGCAGCACTTTACACTGCATGACTGGGTGATAGTATTTCTGCTTTAGTGTACAGGGTACATGTAAGGGTATCTAACGTGGTATCTATTTTTGAAAATCAAGTTAAGAAGTTGGGCCAGGTTGCCCCAAGGCACTTCTCTTCCAAAATGGATGAGAAAGAGAAGGATTTAGAAAAAGATCAGGTAGACAGTAGAAGAGGTCCAGTTGTGGAAGTGTCTGGACTCCCTAGGGAGCCATCAGCTCATGAATTGGTTGTCCAAGATCTCCAGTTTCATTTGCCCTTTGAGATGCGTGTTACCTCTCTCTCCCTCTCCCTTCAATGCTGTGTCATGTAGTTGTATTTGTAGGCCATTATCTTCTATTTTTCATTCCACTGTATCAGCAGTGATATTTAAAGGATACCACTTCACTCATGATACTAATGGAGTCTTAAAGAGGCCATATGATGCAGTCATTATTGAATTTCATCAAAAGCACATACAAAGCCGTGCTAAAAAAAGACATTATTTAGGCTGTAAAGTTAGGAAATGCAAGAAGGAAGTTTTCCTGAGGGCACTGTAAGGAGTTTAAGCATAGTGTTAGTCTTCCTTAACAAGATTATATCCTAGCACTACTGTCTCTTTAAGGGTGGAGAATATATCTCTTTAAGATGGAGTATACAATTTAACACTCAGTATTTGAGCTGTGTCCTCAGGGCAGTAGTATTGTCTTCCACTGGTTATGTACTTCATCAAAATTAATTTGCTGTCATTACAGCCCAGTGACATGGAGCATCATTACCTCCATTTTACAGAGAGAAGTTCAGGCATAAAATGAAATCAGTAGCATTGATTTTGGGTGTCAACTTTAGAGAGCTTTAATCTAAAACATGTATGTGATTTTATTTGCAGACTAGTTTGCACTCAGCATTCTGTCTTCAGTACCTAAGGCTGAGGCACTTGGCAGGTCTGACTGCAGTCTTGAGGGAGCAAACACTGGTAATGACACGGGTAGGGTTTGCTCTAAGAGTTTTGGACAACACTCTTTAGTGACATTAGGGTATCTGCAGGACTGTAGGTTCCTTGTCTGAAGTGGCATCCAGCTGCCGTAGCTCAGGCTTGTTCTCTTCCCTAACTTTTATCAGCATTTAGCATCAATGGCCAATGGAGCAGTGGTCTGGCAGACAAGTCTCTTTCCTTGCACAGCAACAGCATCTCTCCAAAATCGGGCCTGAGCTTTTGGTTGTGTTGCTGAGAGAGGACATTTGATGACCAAGATCAGATGTGAATCCTCCCCTCTGTGTGTATGTGCACATGTAGAGTAGGTGTGAGCAAGCAGGAGGCAGTGGTCCGCTGGTGAGTGTTTCGTATATAAGTAGCCTGTGATCTACACTGCATCCATATGAATGGCTCAGGTAAATAAAAATCCTACTGGCAGGTCATGCAATTTTTCTTATGTAATAAAGATGATGATACGAACCTTTCTTGGAGTGCACAGCACTGCTGCTGACTTTCACTGCTGTTTTATTGATTATTTGCTCTGTTTCAACTCTGGTCATAATTTTATTTGGGAAGAGGATAAGTTGCAGCATCAAAAGATCCAGGGTGAAATTAAGCAATACTCATGGGAGCTGCTCCTAATCAAAACTGAACTGTTAACCAGTAAACAACAGAGCAACATTGGGGAAGGCCAGTGTTGATACTGCTGAAGTTTCAAACATGAAAATCAAAACAGAAAGGCTAAAAGGGTTGAGGGAAGGGAGAAAGCTTTAACTGCTGTCCTGATGGGATCTCTCCTTGAGCCAGGTGTTACGAGCTCTCGGAGTTCCCATCTCTGTCGGGGTTTTGTCTTACAAATACCCACGCCTTAAAATGAGCAGGAAAGACACCTCAGGTGGTGTTGGAAACAAAAAGGTTTATTAACTTCCAAAATAACAGACTCTCTACCGAGAAAAAGCCATGCCAGAGACTGGACACACAAGCCTCTGCTGCACACCCCCAAAATGCCATGAGGTTCCCTCAAGCAGTGCATTCTGTGGCTTAGGCGGGGCTCTGGCAGTGGTCCAATCCAGGTAGCTCTAGGGGTGGGGTGATGTCCAGGGAGTCCAATGAAGTGTCCAGGTTCAGAACATTTCCAAATTGGGAAAGAATGCCTGGGCTCCCCCACCCCCCAATGGGGAACAAAGACAGCTCCACACCTCCTCCCAGTCTGGGCACTCTGCCTATAGGTGGTGCAATGGAGCACTGTCCTCCTTGCCTGCCCCCCTACCAGCACAGTTTCCACATCACCATTGTGAAGTAACCACGTTATTGGGCTTTTGGGATATCCAGAGTCCCACCTCTGAGATTATCTACTTGCTGTGATTACAGTGCCTTTTTCCCTGTGTAAGTCTCCTGTCAAACATGTTTATTTCAGAATATGTTCAAACCAGACACTTCACCTGTATCTCAAACTCATGCGTTCTCTTAAACTAGCGAGCCTGTGATTCCACTTCTCCACTCATTTTTCCTATAGTCTACTTTGCAGTTCTTCATTATACTATCTGCTTAAAGACATAAATTCTCAGTTTGAGAGATTTTTTCCTCCTTTTCTTTTTTTCCATCTACTGTTTGTGCCTAGTACTTGTTTGGCATAAATAAGAGCAGTGAGGAGGCCAGTGTATGACCCACGTGTCTGCCTTTTTTTTTTGCCAGGATAAAACCTCAGTCTCAAACCTGGAAATATTTCTCAGATTGTTTTTCCCATACCACCCACATCTTTTTTCCACAAGAGGAAGCTGCTTATGTTGAATGCTGTGGGAACCTAATTGTTACTTTATCGCACAGGGAGGGAAAAAAGTGCTAATTAAACAACATGCCTTTCCAAAGCCAGATGATACTTTCATTTTCTAGAAAGAGGAAGCCTAATGTAAAATCCCTTCGTCTCTGCCTGGTGAAACCAGCTGAATTGCTAAGAAGTTTTCTAATTTCATTTGCATAAGCCTTTTTCTAGCTACTTTGAAGAAAGTTCAAAGCTGACTGTTTGGTTATTTGCCACTCAGCAGCAGGAATGCTGGCTTTTCATTTCCTCTGTGTTTGAGTACCAGGAGGCGTAAAACTGTTCATCTGCATATGATAATGCTGTTCCCTTATTTGCGTCTTCCCTTTTTTTAAAAGGAGAGCCCAGGTTGATGCAGGAATCTTGAGTTTGAGTTTTGCTCCAGAGGAGTCCAAATGGACTGCTTTACCAGCTTCACTAGGCTGGTGGGATGCAGAGGTTGTTCATCAGCACAGATCAGTGTTTCAGCAGCTTGGGGCAGGTGTGAAGGATGTTCATCTAAGCATAAGTTTGAATAACGTGCCTGAAATCTCATCTTGGCTATCTCAGTAGCCCAGCTGCTTTGTTTCTGTGCCTCATGTTCCTCTTATGCTGTAAGATCTGGTTCCTTGTAAGGCATAGACCTACTGGGTCTTCTTGAGATCCTCTGACTGAACAAAAGGTTCATTTTCCCACAGTCACAGGCTTTGTGGTGTCTAGGGGCTGCTACTCACCTAGATGTCATCAGTGGAAACTTCACTGCTCTCAACTCTGCAATAATGAAGCAGTTGTTATGCTCACAAAAAAAAAAAGGCAACAAAAAAAACCCCACCAAAACAAAAAACACAACCAACCAGGAATGTGCCAGAACTTTGAGAAGCACTTCATTAGGAAAAACCTTGTCCCATCCCAGGCTGAGATGACATGCAGCCTCAGCTGCATTGCTCTGTTTTTTACAAAGAAAATGAGAATAGGAGGGTGATTTTGAAGAAGTGTCAACTACCTGTCTTGTGCTGGTGTAAGACTACAGGGAGCATGAGAACTCCTGCACAACACCAAGTGTCTTGGATGGTCTGCTTTGCTTAACCAAAAGAGGAAATGACTCTAAAAATGGGTTGATGAAAATGCAGCAGCACCCCATGTGAGGGCTTTTAATGGCATTTTAATTTCTTAATAAGTGAAGCTTGTTTTACTGGATAAATATATCCAAATTGGATGATAATGTCATTTAGTTAATCCACATTAGTTTAGGGAAATGGAACCATCTTTTTAGTTTCTTAACCATCCCCCTGCATTGATGTGTCCTCTGCTCTAGCTCTCTACTCATCTAGTACATGTTCACTTTGCCCTTACTGCACGGAGTCTCTCTAGCTCAGACCTATTTGATGGCCTTGCTCTACATACTGCATGTTTTTTTCTCTTTCCTTCAGTTTTGCCTTTTCTAACAACAAAGCATGAATCAGGAATTGTTCGTTACAGGACAGATGCCTCACTAAGAATTAATCTGAGACTGGACCCACAAATGGTTGTAACATTTGTCTGTGGTTAGCCAGGGTTGCTGCTTGAATATTTTAGCTGTGATTTTTTTTCACTGGAGATACCTAACTGAAGATACTGATGCTGTCAGCCAACACTGAAGCCCTAAACCCATAGCAAAAACAAAGGTTCCAGTCTTCTTCAGCTACTAAGCAAGCCTGCTAATCAGAAGCATTAGTGAGGTGGTTCCCTCTTACGCAGTCTGGCCATGCAGAAGGACAGAAACTCCTTCTGTACCCTTTGGCTGATGTGTACCATGTTTCATTTATAGTCTGGGACACCTAAGCACTGTTCATTTTTCATGCATTCCTTTTTTCTCTATTAGGTTATGGAAGATCTTGTCAAGACAGTGACAAGCACTGTGCTCTCCAAATGTCCTCGTGATGTTGAGCTTTTTCATAAATACGTAGCTCCTGCACAGAAGGTAATGCATGTTACAGGAAAGAACTGTAATCCTGTCATGTGTTTTTGGGGTCTTGGCTATAGGAATGCTTAATTTTTAATTTTTTTTTTTTACTGTGTTGTCCCATGTTGAAAAACTGTGAAAAGTTAAATACCAACTTGAGCTAAAGTGATTGTTCAGGCTGAGAGAGAGAGGACACACAACTTTCTGTAGCTGGTAGCAAGTGTGGTAGAACTGTAGTTGTCACTTCATCTGGTAGCTTCTGAATCATCAGCTTCAATAGTTGGGTACGCTTTTAGCACTGAATGGCCAGGAGTGGATTTTGACCCATATCTAGATCAGAATGCATTCCTAAAAATTACAATGTAAAGGGATGTCACTTTCTTGAGTTTGCCCCTGAATCCTAAATGGGAGCTTTACATGTTTATGTTTTCTTGTTTTGACCAAGGGCAGGTTGGAACAAATACTGAAACACAAATTTATGATGTAAGTACTATTTCGAAATGATCTTGCAGAGGGCTTTTGGGGAAGGAGTTCCTATTTTGCATATGTTCTTTTTTTTCACAACTCTATGTCTTCTGGGTTAACATAATGTCTCCAAAAGAGCATGAGTTGCAGTTCCCTTTTACTGTTTGTCAGGTATACCCTTTCAGCTCTGCATGAGACTGACACCTGAATCTGCTGGCCTTTGGCTTTTGCTCCCCTGGACAAGATCCTCAAAAGTATTCTCCTTCCAGCATGTACCTGCACAGTGGTTGCTCACAGTCTTGCTTGGTTTTGGCTTTGATGCTCTGCTTTCATTCACACTTTCACTCTAGTGACTCTTTTTTTTAATGAAAGTATTTTATGATATTTAACAATCCCAGTTGGTTTTCTGTTCCAGACTGATTGTGTAGCTTCTAATCCCAGTTTTCTTTGTGCTAAAGAACTGAAGGGTTTGGGTTTCCCTCACTGGCTGCAAAGAGTGCCACCTCTTCCCTACTCCTGCTTGTCTCTTCAAATGGTGGAGCTCTCCATTTATCCCACAGAACACGGTAGGGCTGCTCATCCCAGCGCTGGTTATAGGAAAGCTGAGCAACAGCCACACCTGGGCAACAGGATCATGATGCATCCCCCCTGTGCCTCTGTCTGCATGAGCACTGTGGGAGTCCTCAGTGAAGTTACCATCTCGCCATTTCAGTCTTCTCTTTGGATCTAACTGATACTCCTGAAAGGACAAAGTTGCGCTCAACTTCTCCCACGCTCCAAGGAAAAGGAGAGAGAGACAGACTTTCTCCCTCTCTCTTGTGTCTCTCTCTTCATCAGCTGCTGGCAGATCTGGGGCATTCCTGGCTTACACACATTGGTAACATGTGTTGAACCTGTGCCAGGGATATACCTCATTTGGTCTGAGGCCTCAAATAACCCAGACATGTGGAGCAATATATTCCTTCTTGAGGTATTTCCTCCAGAAGCCTTCCCTGTTTTAGTGAAACCCTGTAATGGGGTGTAAAGAGCTTGTGCTCCTTAGGGAATTCCGTTTTTAATTGGATTAGCCAGTGATACAAAGATGAAATTATTGTGATCATGTTAGTATTTCTTCTCTTTGTCTGCAACATTTGGCTTGGTATGTGGAAAACTTGGCTGCCACGTTATCTTCCATTGAGTCTTGATTTCCAGTTACCAAATCTGGAGCACTGTTCACTGCACTTTTTCTGTTTGCTTTGTCATGATGCTGTTCTTTTGTGCTGGTGGAAATTGGTGGAGAATCTGCTCTCAAATCTGCCAGAGAAGTTGAGAAATATTGCTGCATGTGAATTTCATGGTTTTTTGCAAAGTAAAGTGGAAACATTTGAGCTACAAGCCCTTTGCACCCTGAGCTGTTATTTTTGCCTAACACACCCTGGACTAGAGCTGTGTTGTTGTAGCTATGCTGATGAGGACATACTGTTTTCTTTTAAAAAATCCACTGATTTCTATGAAGCAATTCCCTGCAGAGCTCACTTCTGACTAAAATGCAATATTGCAATAATACAGAAGTGTTGAGAGCTTAGCACTTCCTGTCCTGCATGTAGCTGAAGCACAGGAAAACATAGGATTCTTGCCATATAAAATGCTTTTTGGTTTCTGTCCAAAGAAGCATTGCTGGGAAGTCTGACATTACACACAAGTTGGCATGGTGGTGGGGAAATGCCTCCTTAATTTTCCAGTGTGGCACTTAGCCAGAAAACTTTGTTATTCCTTTCATAGTTATCTTAAAGACTTTTTTTTTCCTCTTGCAGAATTTCCTATAGTGAAGCAGTGGAAATTTTGAAGCAAGCTTCTCAAACTTTCACTTTCAAGCCAGAGGTAGGTCATTGCCAGCTGGTTTGTTTCAATGCAGAGCCTGAAATTTGTAGCATCTCCTCTCTCTCTCTCTCTGATACCACAAGAGTTGTTACTTTGCATAGATTATCAGCCTCCTGGGGTGTTTTGTTTGCTGGGTTGTAAATCCAATGTGGCTTTTGCCCTTTGGGGTTGAAATTGGAGCAATACAGGAGTGAAATCTGTAGCAGGAGAGCACGTAACACTTGCAGGGAAGGAAGTGATGAGATTGCAGTTGAAGGACCAAGGTTTTAGCAAGGCACTTCTCTTTCCTGTATGTGAGTAGTGCTGAGAGTGTTGCAGATTCAGTAGCAATGATCTAAGAAGAGCTGCTGTAATAGTTCTCAAAAACAGGAAAGATAAGAATATAGGGCTGAAAGTTTGAGAAGGATTAATAAACCAATACTATGTGAAAATACCATGTAATCTAGATGCGGGTAACCCTTGTCTTTCCAAAGCATAGATGCTGACTGGGACAAAGAATAACGTGCTAGTCTTTCTAAAGCTATGAGATTACGGTTTTCTAAGAATTATATTTTGCCTGATTTCAAACAAACGCCCACTCCAGTATGGGGTAGCATTTTTGACGGTGCTCATCTTATGTCTATATTGTTTAATCATTATTATTGTGATACTTTGAAGAAAATAACCCTCTGGCTGAAGCCACCCTCATAGATAGTTGGGTAACTGTCTACTTCTGTGCACAAGTGGGTGCAAATCTTCTCTCTACCTGGATCTGAGACAGCAAACTTGGGATATTTTAGTATGAAAAGAGTCTGGGGGAGACTCTTCATACTCCTCTTCCCCTTCCACTCCCCCAACATTCCTTGCACGTCCTATAAACAGACTGGGGGCGGTCTCAAGTCAAAAGCCACAGAATTTATAACATCCCTGGAAAAAAAAGAAAAGTGAAGGGCATCACAAATGTCCAAAGTTTCTGATAACAAACAATTTGTTAATAGGGTGCTAGATTTTCTTAAGTGAGAATTTATGTAGCATCTAACAGGACACAGCAGGGAAGAGAGTAATCAGCCTAGGAAAGCTGCTTTCTGTATATCAAAGGTAATACTGAAGTAAGGCTGGTTTGCTGGATCTAGTAAGCTGGCTTTGGAGAGGTGCCTGTTTTCCTTTAGATATACAGTGTGATTTGGGGTTTTTGGGGTTGGGGGGTATTTTGCTTGTTTTGGGGCTTTTTTTTATTTGATACTAGATACTTGGGCTTGATGCAGGGACAATCTGGCCCAGTTCTGCTAAGTTAAATCACGTTGTTTTACATGCTTTGCTCTGCCTGAAAACTTGTGAAACTGTCTACTTCCCAGTGACATGTATGAGAAGTTGCTTTGCTTGGTTTCTTGTTATTCAAAGCAGCACATCTTTCTGTGTACAGTGATTTTGCTAGGTCTCTTGCCAGGGGCAGATTCCCAGGCCCCTTTTGCTGTCCTTACAGTGGGGCTGTGACCTCCAAACAGAACATGAGAAGTACCTGGTGAAGCACTGTGGGGAGGTTCCTGTGTTTGTGGTTAACTACCCGTACAACCTCAAACCTTTCTACATGCGGGACAATGAAGATGGACCTCAACACACAGTGAGTCCATGGGTCACACCTCCACCGCCTTTTTGTCTAGGAACATGTCTTGGCTGGCTGATAGACATCACCTGCTGGGCCTGCCTTCAAGAAGTTCAAGATAAGATGTGACCATCAGGTGATCTTGTCCATTTTTTTTCCTGTTGTAGAAAAAATACCCAAAGCGGAAACAACAGGAGGGGGAAGATTTGAGAGTTGAGACAGTGTTAAGTTTTTGCTTAATTGCCTTAAGACAAGTTTGCCATAGTTTATTTCTTTTCCTGGTAAACTTCTGTGCTGTTAAGTGAAAGGCCTAGAATTGGATGGCTCCAAGTAGTCTGTGATTCTCTTGTCATCCAGATGTAGTATCCATGTAATGCTCAAAGAACAGATGAGCACAAGAAATAAGCTCTTTATCAAGTCTTATGCTTTGAAATTGTGATTTCTCGACTGAAATGAGACAGCCTGAAGCATTGCTTCTGCTAAAAAGAGGAACAACGCCACCATGCACCACTGTGTCTTCAGTAGCTTTAATTCTGGCAACATTTCAGCTGTGGGATAAGCAAAATAAGCCTGGAAGACAAACCAGATAAGACAGACAGGCCAAACCTTACAGCCTAAGTGGTAACTTGGATCCTAACACTTGGATCCAGTACAAGTGCCATTGCTACCCATATCCATTAAAGCTGGCTCAAGGAATGGGGATAGATAGGGCTGAACACAAGCTGCAGCATCAGAGCAGGGAACTGGGGCTTCAGAAAACTTGCCTGTATGTCTTTGCTCTCTTCTGAGCTGCTGTTGGGTTCTTTATAATCCCACACAGGTTGTCACCAGAGTAACTTGGTGACATTCAGTTCAAACCATCTGCACTAGATGTCCTCAGTCTGGGACATCACTGCTGTCATTTAGCTTTTCTGTAAATTGCTGATGTTTATCCTTGCAAAATTTCCTCCCAGCCTTCTCCTGTCAACAAAAGACTTTTCAGGTATGTGCAGATCCTTAGCTAAGTAACTGGAAGAATTACAGTAGGGTTTTACAAAAAACCATCAGTGTCAGCTGTTCTTTTGCTAATCCTTGTGTGGCTACATGGCATGACTTTAATTAGTTTACTTTCTTTGAAGGTTGCAGCTGTTGATCTCCTTGTACCAGGAGTCGGGGAGTTGTGTGGAGGCAGCTTGAGAGAGGAGCGACTGCCCTTCCTCGAATCGCGCTTACAGAGGTATGGAAAGTCCACAGATGTTAGGAGACCAGCCTGAGCAGGAGAGTGTTTCAGCAACTCTTTGTGGTTGGCAAGACAGAGGAATGGAAGGGCAGCTAACAGTAACTTAAAAGAAGCCTATTTTTGTCTTTGTGATATCTGAGTAGGTGACTGCAAACTGATGAGGAAGTTCCTGTGCTTCTGTTGTAGGTGTGCAAAGGGCCTCTCTGTTTTAGCTCGTCAGAGAAGAAGAGTTTTCTTTATGCTAAGAGGCTAGGGCAGTAAAATGCCTCAGCTCTGCTGCAGCTGTCTGGAGAAGAGTCTGCTGTGGGATACTTCATCCTTTTCTTCAGTTTTTGTGGCTGAAAGTGGATTGTGAAGGTGGAAGTTGTCACATATACAGAACTTAGATAACTGTTTGTCATCATGTTGTGTAACTGAGGAGTTGCAGTTTTGGTCAGAAGCTTTGCGAGTTGTGATGCAGCTGGCCTCAGTGACTGGCCTGATTTCAGAGAATAGGGCTCTTTGCTAATAGTTTCATGGGAAGCTTCAGTGGAGCTGCTCAAGACCTGTACTGTGTCATAGGGTCTCCTCTTTCCCTGCTGCCTTAGTCTGCATCTTGTTACTTTTGGTAATTTTAGGCTAACTTCAATGTCAGAATATCAAAGCTGCTTTTTAAATTAATAATTGACGTTATACATTGAGTAATTCTTCATAGACAGTTGTTCTCTGGCTCCTATCTGATTGTTCAAAAATTTTGTAGAATAAAAGAATGGTTTGGGTTGGAGGGTACCTTAAAGACCATCTCGTTCCAACCCTGCTGCCATGGGCAGGACACCTTCTGTGAAATCAGGTTGTGCAAAGTCCCATCCAACACTTGAACACTTTTGTTTGGGCCAGTCATTCACTTGTGCAAAGCAATGTTGGAGGAAGGTTAATCCCAGAGTAACGTCATTTGCACATTGGGAATTAATTTGTTACTTAAATCAGCCACGTGCTTACACAGATATATCTAGTCAGTGGAGAAGAGCAAAATCTACTTCAGCATAATGAATCCAAAAGGCACTGGGCAATTAGAAACACCAGAACATTAATTCTCAGTTATTAGTGTAGGGTGATGATATTCCCTGTGCTTCCTGCTACTCTCCCAGTAAGCTCACTGAAGCCAACATGCTTCAACTCATGTAAAGTACAATGTTGCCTGCTGCACTTTTTCAGTCAAAACTTTTTGCCAGTATTTGAGTCCACAGTCCTCAGGAGGAGGAGAAGGGTCCACGTGGAGTTTGAAGCCAGACTTTCTTGTTTATCAGGAAAGTCATAGAAAGCATTTCAAGGTACAAATAGGGTGTGTCTTCAGTAAATCACACCTCCTTTCACACCTTTTTTTCAATTTTGAGTTCTCAGGATCTGATTTTGTTAAGCCCAAATACTTAAGACCTTTAAATTATATTTCCTGCAGAACCAGCATAACGTTAGAGATAAAAAACAGGATTCTTGTCTTCTTATGCATGCTTCATGCAATAGTTCACTAGGCTTTCCCTTTTCTTTTAGCCTTCACTTCCAGGCAAGGGCTGCTTGTGCAGAATAACTCTGTTCCTTTACTTACAAGGGGTTTTCTTTTCATTTAACAGATTAGAACTCACAGATGCCTACCAATGGTAAGATGCTACCTTGCTCTGCAAGCTCTTTTTCTTCTTTTGAGATTATTTAAGCAACCAGTTTTTATTGTTTTGATTTTTTTATTTTGATTCTGAGGAAACAATTTTTGGTCCTGTTGCCCTGCCATCACTGCCAGTCTAAATGAAACAGTCAGTTCATTTAAACAAAGGTTAATCTAATGCTACTTAGTTTATGCCTCCAATTTGTCCACTCACGGCACAGGTCATTCCTCTCAGGATTGCATAAGGTGGATAAATTTACAACCCGTAATTTTTGATATTAAATCATTAGGCTGTGTTGGAATTGGGTAGATTCTGACCACCATGCATGAGATAAACACATTACAGAACCACAGTAATTTATGACCTTTAAGACGTCTGTGAAAAACTCCCTTTGCAATTGACAGGGCAATTGGGTTGAAAAATTTTCCCTAACAAAGCAGTTAAAGCAATTAAAACTGTCCTCCTAAGGAGACAGATCAACCTTTGAATTAACAGTTTAACCTATTAAAACGACAGAAGGTTCTTCGTGTTTCTTGGTATGTACTTCATCATGGCTACTGAGAGAGTGCTAGCGCAGAGAATTTTAAATTTAGAAGAGTATTTTCAAATACTCTGCAGTATTTGGAATGATGATTAGCAAGGCTGCCTTGAAAAAAAGCAAAGTATAGGTTCCTCACTCTCCTCTTCCCACAATATGAAATCACTGAGGAACAGCCAAGTGTAAGGCAGATCTTCGCCTTATCCATGTGCAAACAGGGTGAATTTAATTTCTTCCTTTGTTGTTGTATTTGTGACCCAGAATACACCATATCCCTTTATCTGAGGGAAGGATTATCCTGAACAAGGGTGATAAGTTGTGTGGTTAGATGCTGAGATACAGCCTGAGGAAGTCTGTTGTTCAATGGCAGAGCCTTCCAGCGCTACTAAGATAGCACAGCCCTGCATCATGCTTCCCGCAAAAAAAGATTAGGACATTACCTGTCATCCGTTTGCATTTTCATGTGATACGTAGCCATCACATTCTGGGAACTCTTCCTGCTGTAATCTTCTTTTGGAGACTCTTTCCTCCTTTATTCCCTCCACTCCATCACAGACAATGTAACTTCCTGGAGAAGATCAAAGCTGTTGTTACCCCCTGCCATAGCAGGGTCTGGTGTCCTAGCAAGGGGCAGGATAGTAGTAATTCTGGATGCTTCTGGACTGCAGTCCAAAATCTGCCAGAATACAGGTAGGTGGCTTGCCATCATCCATCTTTTCAGTGGCGGTGGCAGGAGAGACTAAAATTAATCTCCTCCAATTTAGTGATTGAATTGAGTCTCCAAAACTGGCTCACAAACTCCTGGAAGAACAGTTGAGTCATTCCTTTTCAAATATATTTGCTGATTTTTGAATGTGATCTCCTTTCAAGTTCCTTAACCATTGCCATATCTCTGATTGTACCTGTTTTCTCCCCCCCACAAAGCAAGAGGATGTTGTGGGTCTGACTGTTTCAAGGACATTTTCAGGACTGCCTTGTTTGTGAGTGAGCCGTAAGGCAGAGGCAACTGATGGTCTGAAATACTGCTCTGCTTCTTGCCATTCCTACTTTTTAGGAAGTTTATTAAAAGATAGGTAAAGTGACATGGTCAAACTCTATAAGTCTTCTTCAGTACACTACATCTTTCCTGTTATGCAAGTTTCTTTCCATCTAGAATACGAGTTGGATTAATATTTGGTTTGATTTTGTAGTTATTTTATCTTATTTTCACACATTTTCTTTTGAATTGTAGATAGAAAATAGCTCAGGGCTGTGGATGATGATCTTGGATAAACTGAGAGGTCTGTGGAAATGAGGTGGGAAAGTCGACTGAGTACTCTGGGAGTTCATTGGTTTCTCTGTGACCGGAGTGTATTATGTATATTGCCTTGTAAACAGGGGACTTGATCCTTTTTGCAGCCTCCAAGTGCCATCTTAAAAGCAGGTACTTTGTAATGAACAAAGCGTTCCCACAACCATCAGCATGAGCAGCACTTTGGACAGTCTTCCTACATGTAAGGCATTTCTTTCCTTACTCTGATTATCTTCATGTGCTTCAGTGGAGACAGTTGACTCGTACTGAACCCTTTACAGGCCAGGTATCTCTTTGATCTTCTGGTGTAACACTGGTGAAAGTACACTGTAGCAGAGCAGGTGTTTCTGCTGTCTTCAAGTGGATGTTACTGTGTTGTTTTGGCCCTGCTCCTGCTCTGGATGAAGAAGATTGAGCTGTGTTGGGCTCTTTAAATTCTGATAATGGGTGAAGCTTGAATGTCAGTGTTCTGTTGGGTTCTCATGCGGCAGGGTGAAAAAGAAAGAGTTGGTCTTAGGGAAAAGTAGCACTGGTGAGCCACTTGCAGCCAGTGACTACACTCACTTAATCCTTTAACCCTCTTCAGAGACCAGTGAAAACAGGTAGCCCATCGCTGTCCTTGGCAGCCACCTGGTCCTATTGCTCCTCTTTTGGGAAGAAACTGGAGTGCTGTGCTGGGCCAGACTGAGGCAGGCAGAAAGTCGGGGAGGTTTTCTTACACACACACACAGACTAGAATATGCAGATTCATGGCCTACAATATCTTTGTTCTTTTAGCCTTACTTTTTTCAAACTGGCCACAGAACCTTCAGCATAGCAAGGGGATTACATAAAAGGTTGAGCTTATATTTGTTTTGAAAAGAGACTGAAAATAATACATTCTGTTTATAAATGGTCACTAGGAGAGCGCTGCTTTTCATAGTGCCTTGCTGTGCAATACAGGGAGCTCACGATGCTCATAAAATGATATAAATCATCTATAGGATGAACGGAAATGTTCTTCTAACATGGCACATAATGAGCTCCTGGAATTCATTACCGGGAGATGTTGTTACAGCACACACTTCAGTAAGATTCAAATCTCTGGAAACCTACCAGTGCTCAGGTCCAGAGCAGGAGTACCTGGGCTGGCTGGGGTTGCAGAAACTGACTTCCTCTGTGGAATGATGCTGTGTGATCCACCAGTTGCCAATAGAATGCTCAGCTCCCTTCATAAGTATGAGCTACCAGCAAAAGCAGCTGGACTAGTTCACAACTCTTTTTGAGGTGAGAAACATCCAATGTAGATTATTGAATGAAGGAAAACCTCAGGGAGTATTTTCCAGCCTAAAGGGATTTTTCTCTTCATCTGCAGGCAGTTACTTTTTCTTTCATCTGTGAAGAACAGAAAATTTCTCAATTCTTCTGCTTCTTCTATGCACAGTCATCAGAAAGGATTCACAGTCTTGATCCTCAGCACATTTAATTCAATGGACTTTTTCCATTAACTTTGATGGGTTTTGTTTCGCTCTTTTTGCCAAAATGTCTTCTCAAAGTGGCTTTGAGATCTACAGATCAAAGTCCTGGATAAGCAAGGGTAGAATTTATTATTATTGTTCATCTGGAAGTAGCTGAGTTATTTAATCTTCTTACAATGACTTTATAAACTCTGTTGCCATCAAAAAGGGAGAGAAGATGCTGGGCTTAGTCTCAGCTGCCTTTGCACAGGCTGATGCACTTATAGACGTCATCAGAAAAGTTTGTGCTGTTACTTGTATTCCTGGTTACAGCTGAAGTAGTTACCAGCTGGTTTGGCAGTTCGGCTCAGAGCTCCTGAGCTGGGTCAGACTGATCTGCCATAGCCAGCACCCAGATCCTTCATATTTATGAGGTCTTTCCTGTTTCATGGGTCACCACCCTCGGCATCAGGTCTGCCCATTACCTTCCTTGCAAATCCTTGTAAAGCTGCACATCATAACTCCCCAGGAGCAGTTCCAGGGTATTTGCAGAGGCTCAAGTTCTTCTTAATGCAGTCTGTGTAAAGTGGATAGAGAGGAAGACCACCATGCTGTTGCACAGCCTACATGTTCATATCCTGAGCATAATCCTTATCACAAGATGTTGGGTGCATATACCAAGCCTTAGTGAGCCAAGCTAACACTCAGCAACACAGAGAGAAAAGCATGTGAGTCCCAGTCATCAGAAAATGTGTCCCACTCTTGGGCCTGCTGTTCAACTTGCAAACTGCACTTTGTGTGTCAGTGCTACTAGGAAGAAGTAAATTCTGCTTCTCGTTTTACTTTTTGGGCAGTGGAGAGGAGGGGAAAAACACTGGGGAAGAAGAAACCTGAATATTGGATTGAGTGTAATAAATGGTTTCCCAGGTTTTAACTGCTGCTAATGAGCTGTAAGGAAAAATAATACTTCATGGTATGAGAGGCATACTGTCAAACTGAGTGACAGGGCAATCTTGCAGCTGTAGAATTTGTGGGAGAGTACTTTTATCTTGCAAGTAAGGGTGATCATGAGCATTACTTTGTCTTCACAGTGTTAAAATACAGTCTTCAAGCCAAGAAAGATCTGATGTCCAAGCAAGTACATTCAAATATACATAACGTATATTTTACATATTTATACATATATAAGTGTATATACACACAAATATAGTATTTCCTTACAGTTCATTAACAGTATGTAAATTTGGAAAGCCATTTATTGCAATCAATCCAACCTTAATTTCTTTCACAGTGTTCTGCCCCCCTCTACTCCACTGCATAAGTAGTAAAACGTATGCATTTATATTTAAGTGCACTTGATTTTTTTTTTAACTGGGATGATGAAATATTAATACACCAAGATTAGAAGCAAGTAATACATTTGGAGTCACTCAATCCCCTACTAGTGCATTCATATAAAGAAGAATAACTTGGTGCCCTCAGCAAGCTCAGAAGTGGCCCCACAAATCAATAGAAGCACTGAGATGTTTTTCACTTCTATGAAAATGAAACCATTGGTGGCAATTTATAGCTGCAAATACAGTATCACATCAGCCACAGTCCAGCTGGGAAATGGGTAACTACAGAAGAACCATCATAATCTTGTTGACACCCATATACTCAGAGTATCTGCTTCCAAACGTTTTCTGAGTGTTCTGTGCAGACAGGTGCTGTTCTGCAAAATAAAATGTCTTGTTCCAGATCTCATTTTTAGAGAAGATATGTTCAAGGGGTTTTTTTTCTGGTTTACTATGGAAATAAATTAATCGGTCTGTAAGAGTGATTGGGGATAAAGCAGCAAAAAAGCCATCATAATTACCTTAAAAAAAAATAAAAAAAGAAAAGAAGGAATGTTGAGCAGACAGACAGCAAAACCTATTTAAGCTTCTGAAGAAATTACTGGAAATGAAATTACTTGGGCTATTGTAAGGTGAACAGAAATTGAAAGCATTTGCAGGACAGAATTCCACAACAACATGGCAAGGACTAGACAAGCCCAAGCAGAGAGATTCACCTCCAGAAGTGGAAGCTTTGTGATTCTGTAGGAACCTGGGTTTGTGCCTCTGTTAGGAATATTTCAGCTACTACAACTACAAAGGTGTTTTCAATATGAGCAAAGCTATGGCTCTCAAGCTGTTCTTTGTACAAAAATACATACTTGCTCCTAAAAAAACATGCTGTAGTGTATTGGCAAAGCATAGCTATGGTGGTTTAAACTTGGGGTTTCTGCTAATACAATTCTGCTTCTTCATACCCCGACCAACACAGAAATCACACTGCTTAGGGACAAAGGGAAGTATTTAGGATGAAAAGCAAAACCCTAGATGTAAAGCTCACTTTAATGACATCAGCATAACCATGCTGCAAATGTAACTGTCTGTTTAAATTACAGGTATCTAGACCTTCGAAAATTTGGATCAGTTCCTCATGGAGGCTTCGGAATGGGGTTTGAACGCTACCTGCAGTACATCTTGGGAGTTGACAATATCAAAGATGTTATTCCTTTCCCCAGGTTTTCTCATTCCTGTCTCCTGTAGCTAAGCAGTTGACTCACGTGGAGAAAACCGCTGGTGTAACTGAGTATGTAACATACCAGGATATGACTGAGTGTGTTTTAGTGGGAAATCAAGATAATTTTTATATCAATGAAACTCTTGGTCAATTTAATACTGGGTTATTGAAAATAATATATGTTCTGGTGAGCATTATGGAAGGACACTGGCAATTAATTTGATAGCAGCTCATGTCTTCAGTGCACTTCAGGAGTATTAATAAATCCCACTTAACTAAAGGGTTACGGTTCTCATGAGACTAGTACAAGCCATGGAAGTACTAACCGAACACTGAAAGTAGCAGGGGGTTTTATATGAAATACTAATAAGGAAGTGTGACCTAAAATATTGTCATGGCTGTGATACACTTGCTGCTGCTACAGTCAGGAAATAGCTACTGTAAAGCATGATATTCCCCACTCCGAATTAAAAGCAAATATTATTTACCTTGGAAAAATCAGCCAAACCTAGCAAAGAACAATGTCATACTGAATTGCTGAAGTGAGTTTGTTGAATGATGTTTGCTTTTGTGAATCATCAATAAAGATGTACACTGGGTTGTTTTATAACTCCGTACAGTTTCTTCTTCTGTCATAAAACTGTAGCTCTCAGCATGAGAAAGAGAAAGCTTCCTTCAGGGTCTTTGGTAGAGGTTTCATTTTCTGAATAACCAAATTAGTTGCACAACTTTTGCAGAAGATTTTTGTTTTCTGTCTCCAAGAAAGCACATATTCATAGCAGACAGAAATGTTCAGTTAGATGAGAGTTCACTTATCCATCTGTCTCTCCAGAGCCAACTTGCAGTTCATGGTGGGGTTTTGTTGTTGCTTTGCTTTTCTGTTGTTATTGAGAACATCTCTCGTGCTTGTCGGACCAAGCAGTTTGGTCTCTATTGCGAAACAGACAACAGATGCTCCCAAGCATTGCTATGTATTAAGTAATTGCTTATCACTATGGGATCTGAACTCTTTGGCAGTCTCTAATGGGTTTATGCTCTCAGCTTCTCTGACAAGTAAAGAAATACTTGTTTCTGTTTTGAAGACTTGTGAAGACAAAGTGACTTGCCTAAGGCAACTGGAAACCAGTGATTTATTTAGGATTTGAACTAAGGGTTTCCAGCATCCTTCCTCCCTGCTAAATTATTGCAATCCAGCAAATGATCATTTGCATAGTGCTTGCTACTCTGGAGCCCACTATGGCTGGAGTATAAACAATGTATACAAAGAGAAAAAGCAAGGTGTAGTGGCCCTACTGCGAATGAACCCTGTGTATATTGGCACACACTGAGACGTAGCTGCAGGACAGCCCTGAAAACTTATTTTCCAAGTAGATGGAAGAGATTGAAGAATAGTAATCAACTAGCATTGCACTGGTAATACTGTAGCCAGTTCTCTGGTAAGGCTGTGTAGTACCGCACCTGCAGCATCTAAAAATACCTGTTAATGTCATGTGGCACCTGCCTTGTCTCAGCGTGCTCCATGGCTGGGGTTTTTACCTGTTACAATCATTGAAGCAACATCACCATGAGGTCGTTACTTCAAGGGGTTTCTTTTGTGCACTGAGACATCTCCTGCATATCAGGACATTTTCATGTCTCCTTCATCCACTTGATTAAGCAGGTGTTAATTGTTCATTTGTTGGTTTGCATTTCTCAGTACAGCACTGAGTTGGCATGTCTGGTTCCACAAAACAGTTTGAGCACCTGCCTTCCCTTTGAAACTACTGAGAAGTTCCCATATCAGACACTCAAGTATCTTCCTGCATTTGGACCATCTCTCCTTTAGTGTGTTGCCTTAAGTGTTATTGCTGGCCTTTGTTTTGGAATTACTTCTTTGCAGAAAGATGTGGAAAGAGTACAGCTGCCCAACAGCCTCACCCATAGCATGTTCCCTAATTGACTTGCAATGAGCAGGTGTCCTTAGTGAGGTCCTTAGTCACTGATTCTGTCACAGTTGCTGTAAATGAGAGTGCCTGAACTGGAAGCCCATCTGCTGAGAACAGAGTGGGGTGATGGAAAAAAATCTCCTGTCCACTCTGCTGTCAATCCCCAATAGCAGCTCTGGGCTGCCTGTGTTGGTTTTGGCATCAGCATGAGGTTGTTGGTCCTGCTCTGAGATGCCAGATTTGATGGGCAAGGGGCGCTAAACAATGACAGGTGAAAAACAAGATGTAAAAAAAAAGACAATGGAAGGTGCCAAAAAGTTTCAGGTTAATGTTACATGAGTCACAAGCTACAGGGAAGGACACAACTGCTTCAAACAGGTTTGCAGGGTGGCTGTCAGGGTGATACGGCAAGAACAAAGAACTGGTCTAATCCACCTTTTGTTCTTTGCCCTTTTCAGAGGTCTGCAGGACTGAAGGTAAAGGTTGAACCTTTGATTTGCAGATAGGTAGATATAAGTAAGAAAAACATAACAAGGATGATGCAATGTGAGTGGTGTTTTGTATGTTTCCAACTAGGTGTCCAGGAGGAGCAGTCTTCCCAGTCTTCTATATATCCTGGTTCATTTTAAGGTGCTTGATGAGTGAGCTAAGAGGACATGACCTTTGGGTCTGAAAGTTCAGTAAAACTGCTCCCGGTAGTTTGGCAGACAAAGCAGGAGCTAGGCAGGGAGGTAACCAGATGGCTCAGAAGGGGAAGGAAAGGTTGTCTGGTCTTGGTAACAGCTTTCAACACGTGCTTGTTTTGCTAGTGGTGAGAGAGAGAGAAGAGGCTGAGGCCCTGTAACATGCTCAGGTTAATACCGAGATTGGCATTCTTGAGAGAAACATAATTTATGGGTAGCCAGCAAGGGTGGGAGCCCTGTTTCCCTTCAGGCTGGCATTATTCACCTCGTGCTATATATATATAACATGGACTGGTATTGCCAAGGAATGTGACATATTTTTTCTGGGATTTCCACATGGAATGTCATGTATTTCCTTTGAATCCCCCTTCCTAGAAGGAAACAGAAGTTAATCTGGAGGACAGGGAGTTCATTTCTCTTGAACATGTAAGAAGGGAAATATACCAAGATTTTCTTAAATCAAGCAGCTTTCCTTGCTACATCTTCTCTTAGAGTCTGCACCCTGACAGTGACTGGAGCCAGATAAAAACTGTCACACTTCTTCAAATAAAAAGCTGTTACTCTTTGCACACAGGAATCGCCTCTTAGGTTGACCGTGCAGTGCAGTAGCTGACACTGGCATGTTTTTAGTGCCATAAGCAGTCAGCTCTCAAGCCCAGGTGACCAGCACTGTCTCTGCTAGCATCATTTGGTAAGTATTTCTTGAAGTTTCAGTTCCTCAGCAGCCTGTGCTTGCATCTTTTCAAGTTTGTCCTCACTTTGAGCTTCAGAGGAAAGAATGAGTGTCATTGATTACTGCATCGGTAGCTTTGCAACATTAGAACAGAGTGATGGGAGATAAAACAGCTACGCCATAAACTTTGCATAACTGAATGCCAGCCTCTTAGAAGAGTATTTAGAGGAAAATGTCTGGTTTTTTTCACTTCAGAATATCAGATAATCCCTTCACTTAATTTTTAATGTATAAGATCAAAGTATCCCAAAGTACCCTATTTTTAATTGAAAAAATAATACCTGCAGAACTAACACCCTGTTTCAGTCTTCTCATTTTTAAATCCACAGGAGAGCAAATGCACATTCGGAAGCTAGGGGTAGAGATTGCTGTTCTCTCCCATCTGATTTATGTTGTGATACTGTGACAGTGTTCAGATTCTAGACTGTTGTACCTTCTGTATAAGCAGAGACAAAAAGGTACATGAGCCAAATGTTTAAAAGTCAGCAGACCAGCATAGGGATTTTAGCTCAATTACCTGCATTCAGGCTCCCAGACCTGAGGGAAACACAGCAAGGTGCCCAGCTCAGCAGTTCTCTCTCTGGTTTATTTGGTAGTAGTTGTAATTTATAAAGCATCACTTTGTAAATGTTTGAGGGAATGCCAAGACTTTGATGGGAAACGTAAAGTTTGCTGGACTAATATTGATTGTTTTGGGAATAGCTTATAGATATGTTTTTCTTCGGGGGTGAAGGGGACTAATTTGCCAAGAAACGCTTCTGTCATTGTTTCCATTAAATGCGTGTATAGAGATAAATGTGGCTTTGCTGTTTCTGAAACCAGTAACAGCCTCTGTGACTGTTATTCTAGCCTTTACCTCACACTTGGGGACAAATGAGAGATGGATCCAAAGGAGAAATAAGACTTTGTATAAAGACTGACAGAGTTCTAATTTCCTCAGATCTAACCAGAGCTGCCGAAGCTACAAAAACAGTGGTCTCGGGGATGAATTTATTGTTTTGTCTTACTGTTTGTTGCAGAGCCATGACCTTCAGAAGGGTTGTAAAGTTCTATTTTATGATCCTGCTGATAAAGAGACACATGTAATTTACTATATGAGTTCTTACAGACTTGGCTAAAAACAAGTTTGACCCAGAGTTCAAAGAAATTATGGCTCCCGTTGTTATATGGCTGCTGTGCCACAGTGTCTGCTGCACAAGGTGTACAGAAAAGATGCTGTAAAGGGAGAGCTTTCACATAAAGGGCGAGAGAGGGACAAGACTCTGTGGCCATTTAAAAGTCATGTACCAGCGACATCAGAAATTGTAGGCTCTATTGTGAGTGAAATATGGATTAAATTACTTTAGAATCCAGGTTGCTCTTATTGCTGACACTATTTTACTGTGGGAAATTGAGTCACAGAGCAATTAATCTGCTTGCCCAAGGTTATGGAAGATGTGTGGCAGAAGCATGGAACTGACCCAAATCAACCAAATCCCTGCTTGGTGCCTGCTCACGAGACTTCCCTCTGTTTGCCTTTGGGTGCACTGCCACACCACAAACAAGGCAGGATGTTTGCAACTGATCTGGTTTCAAATGCATTTTTGGCATTTCTAAGATTGTAGTGATTTTTTTTTCTTCAGTGATTTTTATCTATCCCTGTATGTCATGGGGCCTTTCAGAGATAGCAATCCTGCTGTTTATTTTTATTACTCTTACAATTGATTATTTTTTTTTCTGAATAATTTGAGACAGCCAACAGAGTAGACTTTTAATTTTCTTTGCAATGCTTGATCTTGCTCTTCGCTCTTCACTGGTATCTGTGTATCATACTGTCTTCAGCAGGTTAATGTAGTGATACTTGCGCTCAAAGAATTGAGTTAGAGTTTTTGGAAGTCACCAATCATACAGATTTTGCTGGCAAAAAAGTATGCAAACTGCTCAGAAAAAAATCAGTGTGGTCTGGTAGGAGGCCTTGGTAATCGTATAAACATTTAAGTTTCAGTATGGGACTATTCCCTACTATGGCTTCATGGCTTCGAAAAGAGGCTAGATTTCCATTCACAGTGCAAAATAATTACACTTCACTGCCACAATGTTTTTTAGTAATACTTCTATGGTTTCTTTACCTTCAAAGTGATTTTTGAGCAATAATTCCAGTATCTTTGATGGCCCTTTGAAGATCCTGGGCTCTCTGGGCTCAGTACTGTGGTTAACTGTGTGAAGCAGGCATATGATCCAAGTTTTTCTGAGACACAGGTCTCCTGTTTTCTGATTGTCTCCCAGCTTTGCTGCTGCTCCGTTGATGAATATGTGGCCATGGGCTGCACATCCAAGCAGGAGACAGCTGAACTCCCACCACAGCCAACTCAAAGGCTGACTGACCTCTTGATGTTGGTGCTGCCTAGGCTGTTCACACAGCTGGGATGCTCCAGGTCAGTGACAGAAGAAGGGACCTGCCAGAGGCTGTGGAGGGAAGCAAGAATCAGGATTAGGGTTTGATTTCCAGGTGCCTGTCAGAGCTGAGAGCAGGTTTCTCCCATTTCTGCACTAAGTTACAGAAACTCGGTGTTCAACTAGTAGCCAGTTTGCAGCTCCAGGAGATCCAGCTGTGAGCACTTACCTACTGCAGAGATTCTGTCATCACTGTAACTGAGACGGTCTCCTTTTGGCAGGTTGGGCTCACATGATGGCATCTCTGTGAAGCACTTGAAATGACCTCTGCAGTTGTTTAGTATAAATAAATCACCATGTGCTTTCAGGCTGGCTCAGCAGTGTCATAGCTGCCAAGACGGGGCTCTGCACAGCAGCTGGAGTTCTGGGAAAGGCGTGCTTTAGGTGCCTCTGTAAACATGCAGATCACCCTACAGGGCTGAATTTTGCCACCTGCAAAACTCGAATAACCATACAAATCAAATCCTGATTTATATAGTGGCTTCAAACAGTCTTTCAAATCCCATTATTACTAATGGCATTAATAAATTATTAGTGTTCATGGTGATTTAGGAAGTATAAGGTTCAAGTATTTAACAAATTTCATGAGCATATTTGTTAATGAACTTGATGGATGACTTGCCAGGCAGGATTATATTGCCATGTCCTTGGAGTACATGCTAAAACACGATGTTTTTAGCACTGTGTTACTCCAGTCTCTGAGATCCAATACCATCTGTAACAGTGCTGCCATGGATAAAAGGAAAAAAGTTTGTGCTAATCCCTCTGAGATAGAACATTATGAAGTGTTCATTTCCCAGATCATTAGAAACTTAAAATAGCCATCTGGCCAAAACCAGAGATGCATATGCCTGCAACTACAGCTTAACAGCATTCAGCTGGGAGGATGGCTGCTGTGTAGCATTTGGGACTGGCAACTGCAGAGCAGCTTTTGCTCTGATCTCAGCAGTGTCTCTTCACACTTTAGAGTTCTAGGAGATGTCTGTTTAAAACACAATGGACATCTCAGACAGGAATATAATACACTCTAGATGGGCTAAAATGCTTTGAAACCACAAGAGCATATCCCCTCCACGCACTGCTCCAGTGATTATTTTCACTGTTATAAAAGTGCCATATTTCAGTCTTTGTTTGCCTGGCCTCAGCGTCTTTCAGGAGTATATCAGTGTGTCTTAACTGCCAGCATTTGAGGAGCATTACAAAAGACAGCAGGCTCTTGAATTTGCAAAATTTGACCTAAAGCATGATGGCTTTCACATGCTTCTTCCATGACTTAACACTGGTAGCAGCTGGGGGGGGGTCTGAAAATAAGGTCTTTATGCTGCTGGCTTTGTTACATTTACCAGGTGCCCCTCTCTCACCTATACATTACCTGCAGTAGAGCTATAGGTCTGCTGCGAATACAGCATTTTGCACATTCCTTGTTCTCACATGATGGTGTAGAGTGGAAAATAGGATCTTGGGGAGTCCATCCTCATCAGCCACACACTCCTGCTCATGGTCTCAGCTTCCCCAACTTGTATAGTTAGAATAATAAGATTTATAAATCTAAAATTGCACGTGTATAGTAGGTCTGTGTTTCAGTAGTTTTAGTGCTAAGCTGTGCACAGTCAACAATTGTAAATAAATGTAGAGATACATATTCTAAGTAATTTACACTTTGTAGAAGAGGCCTGGACATAATACAACAGCAATTACTTCCTTCTTCTAATAGAATTTTTAGTTCATTATATTGGCTGTACAGGGCAAGCTCATATCCTGGAGGGGTGTCACTGGAAGGAGGAGTAGTGGGAAAGCATCTGTTTTTATTCTGGCTTCTGTTTTGGCCAGCAGATATAATGGCACATGACCGTTCAGCCAACAGTAATCCAGTTACAAAAGTCTTCAGAGTTACTGCACCAACCAAATTAAACTTGATTACATCCAATTATGCTGAAAAGCCAGACAACAGCTCTTAGCTTGGGGTGAAGTAACTTCTTGCAATCGCATGTGGGGAGGCCTTGCAGGGTGTCAGGAGGATAATTGCTCGTTTGCTGTACCACAGAGCACCATCTGCTCTTGAAGTAATGCCTAAGGACGTGAGAGTATACCAGGGTCGGGTAAGCAGGCAGGGTAGCCCGGCAAAGATTTCTCCCTGCCTTTTTTGTTATCATTTGCTTTATGGTCGCTTGCCCTGGGTCCAGCTGCATTCAAAGCCCCATTGTGCCGAATAGTGTCCATAGAGGGAGTCCTTCCCATGCTGAGCTGCCAGTCTTATCAGGGAAAAACAAGGATGAAGTGGCCTTTAAGCTTATGTCAGAATAGTGCCTGTGTCTGGAGCATTGCCTGGTGCACTTTCCACCAAGCAGTTGTATAATGGTTTTGTGTTTTGAGGAGGTGAGAATAAAAAGGGAAACCTCCTAGTTTCCTTCCCTTCCATGGTAAAAATAGCATAAGTTGAAAGAAAGGTAAAGGTAGCTATCAAAAATGTGTCTGGATCCAGGCAAGAGAGCTTGCATGAGGAGCTCATCCATCCTAGAAGGAATCACCAGGTGCAAAAAACCCAATACCTCTACCTGGGTCCAGAACCGAGAATTGCATCAGTAGTGTTCTGTCCCAGCTCAGCTCCAGGTAAATTTATTTCTACATGTCTAGTTTGGTGAGAGAAGTAGGACTGGGCTTCAGTGTGGACTGAATAGGAATAGGAAGTCTTCTTTAATACTCTTCACGTGTGAGGGCTGGAAGTGTCCTCCAGCTGCATCTACAGACACCATCCAGCTCAGCACCCCAGGCCTCTCCCTGTGCTGCCGAGGGGGTCTGTATCCATTCTGGATGGGATGTGCTGGTTCTGGCCAGGATGTCCAACAGAGAGAGGACAAAGTAGGACCATCAACTCTGCACAAGCCTATGTGCCTAGAACACTGCTGACCTGCAAGTCATCTCTGTTTCAAGCCTGTATTAAGGCATCAGAGCTCTAATGCCCCTGTCTTTGCCACTACACTGTACTGAAGATGCTTCAAACTGTTTCATTATCTGATCAAAGCACCATGTGCTACTATTCCCTCTGCTCATGGAAAGCAGCCAGTGCTGCTGGAGCTGCTGTCTGACACAAGAAGGAAAGGACTGTCTTGTGGTTTGGCTTCAATTGCAGTCATTCTGGGGGGCTTGCTGTGCTCTTCTGTGATGGGTGGAAAACTTGAAAAGACTCGAGTTCTTGAAAGAGGTGATTTTTTTTTTTTAACCTTGAAAATTCTTCATGAAATCAAAAAGCTGCTCCCATCCTGCCCTGCTGCAGGAACTGTTCTGTGAAGATAAAGTCAGGTCTTATTGTTGTGGAGTTGGATGCTCAGGAGACTGAGCATTTGCTCAGAATTAAAAGCAGGCAAGGAGCACGAAGCAGCACGGCAGATTTTTCAAGCCTTTCTTTCCTCCCTCCCTCACCACTCCCCCACCCCCAACCTGTTTCGGTTTATATTAACCACCGAATAGGGCATTTCCAAGGGATTTGTGCCTGGCTGGAGTAAGTAGCCCGAAGCGTTTCAGCCAACTGGTCCCTAATCCACAGGAAATGCCCGGTGTCTCCATCCATCCCGACTGCTTGCACCACGACTGGGAGCGAGGAGGGGAATTGCTCCGCCTGCAGCTTTCCCATCTGCCAGCAGATGGCACAGCTCATTTGAATAAATTTGGAACAGGAAGGAGTAGCGGTGGACATTGTGGTTTCTTTCTTAGAAGCTGTGATTTTTCGGTTTCAGACATGAACAAGAAACCACACTGAAGGTTACGATTAAAATCCCCAGAGGTTTCTGCAGAAGAAAGTGTCACTTTGTTGTGCACCCCAGCATGTTAAAGACAGTACAAGGGCGTTTTCTCAGAAAAGTATTTCTCTCTCAGCCTTACCCTTGTTCAAGGAATATTATTTCTTTCATGGCATCTCTTAATTTCTCCCTTGCTATGCCTGCTAATTCTGCTGTTCCTCCTTCAGTTGCTTCTACTTGCAGAGATGGTTTCTTGATGGCTTCGCACAACTCCCTCATCAGGTTTTTCCAACACAGGGATGTGGTTTTCACACAGTTTTCCGCCAAGAATGCTGGCTGTTAGCTCACACTCCAGAGATTTACGCAGTCAGCTGGGGCCAGCCTGAGTTCATTCTCCACTGCCGGTTGGAGGAACAGCATGAAGTTGGTAAAAACTGTTACGAACGTGCAAGCGCTGCCAAATCGAGCTGTGCTCATCGCAGACATCGTCTTTTAACTCCCAGGGGCACTAAGGGCAGTATTTGTGTATCTTCCTGGCCAAAAGCTTTAAGGAGGGCCAGCATTATAAGGCATTGTAATGTTACATGCATTGGATCATATGTAATCTGGCAACCTGATGCCAGAATTAACTCACTGTTCCCACTCTGCGTACAGCCACAGTGGAATTGGGGAAGCACGTTCATGTGAAGCATCTTTGTTTGAAGCATTTTTCTGCACAGAGCTTATATTACAATTGTACAGAAAATGCAACTCATTTCCCATCCAAAAATCTCAGCAATCTGAGATACCTGTGTCAGGCATCACCAAAAGCACGGAAAAAAGAATTCGCAGGGGTACATCATGTTTCAGACACTGTTTGGATACATCTTGTGATATAACCAAGTCAGTTAAATGTGATCCAGAATAGGGGATGAGCGGAGAGAAGGAATGGTACAGCAAGGGAGCAAGGTAATAAACCAAGGGCTGTCATAGAACGTTTAGAATAATTCATTCCAATTCACACAATGATAATTATGGAGCATTTCTTTAAACATCCATCACCCAAATGAAGTGTTCCAACTCTGTGGTGGAAGTCCTTAACATAAAAATGCAGACCGGATTCTCTGCAACTGGTATTCAAACTGATACCACTTTGCATTGGTGTCAGTAGGAGTGAATTCCTAACCTGTGAATCATTAACATAGACCATGGAATAGTTTTGCATGATACCTGCATATTAATCATAATAATCTGTTCTTAATCGAGTCTTCCTAAATCCCATATAGCTCACTGGTCTCCCTGAAATTGCTATGTGTTTTGGGGAGTTCTCTCAAGTGCAGGTCAGCAGGATACAGTTTTCTCTATGAATGCACAAAGTGCCTCTAAGCCAAGAAAGTTTGTAGGTGAGACTCTTGCTGTCATCCTGTGTAAATTGATATGGCTTCATGAACATGCACTGAATAAGGCGAGGCTGGCTGAGGCCAGCACAGCCCCTGCTTTCAGCCCCATTGCACACACTGCGTTGGCAGAGATGGGCAAGCTGATCCGAGCATAGCCTCTCTCTGCTGAGATTGGCCAGCACTGCAACAGGATCAAGCCCGTCCTTTGGGTAGTGAGAAGGTAGAAAAAGCTTCCTATTTAGCCTTTGCATTTCACTGGCAGAAAAACAAAGCTGTTGAGAAAAATACATCTCTAACAAATGACTGACTTGTTCTGTAAGGGGTTATTCCCCTACTTTATGCATTCACAAAGATGATAAACAACATGTGGCTTAACCTTGCTGTCCCCATCTTGAAAAGAGGTGTTGTTCCTACCTCCCAGAGGCACTGCAAGTTGCAATTACTGCTTTGAAGTGATGCAAGATCCCTGCTCGAGTGGCGTTATATAAAGGTTGTTGTTGTGTGACATACGGTAGCACATCCAGCCAGCATGGAGTTATTATTGCACCAGCTATGGCACAAACACGTAAGGAGGGACCATCCCTGCCCACAGAGGTTGGAAGGCTGAGGCAGGGATGACTGAATGTGCCCGAGCAGGTTTGGGGCAGAGCTGTTGTATAGAGACTGGTCTTAGAAATCCATCCCTAGCAAATGGGTTGGCTGTGTTTTCCATGTGAGCATGGGCTGAGAGGACTCAGCTTTTATGGGTGCCATGCCCAAGTTTTGGTTTAAAGGGTGCAGTGAAAGGAGGGTTAGAGCATTACCCAACTCAAAGGGCTGTGAAGGGACGTTTTATTACTTCCTGAGCTGGGGAGGAGAGGATTGGGCTTTGAAATGTACAGTGTTTCTAGATCTGAAAGTTGACAGTGAATCTCAGCCAGGGTATAATACACTGTAATACAAAACCTGGCTTGTCTGCATGAGACTCCAATGGCAGTCAAATCCCCTTGCAGTGGCCACTGCTCCATTACTTAAAAATCAATAATAAAATACGAAGCTTTTATTGATTCCCCTCGTGGTTTTTTTATTGCCTTTTTTTTCTCCAGGAGCGTTTTTGGCATCACTGGTGTTTGGCTGTTTCTTGCTCAACCTCTTTGTTTTCCTATGGCACCTTCATCTCAGGCACAAGCCTCTGAGCACAGCGAGGCTAAAGCCAGCCTCGCCTTTCCGAGATGAGAAGCACCTTTTCCATCTCAAGAAAGGGGAGGGGTCCTGGGATTATGAAACTTTACGAGAGAGAGGTTTGGAGGGAGCTGTACTTTTTAATTAAAGAAATGCTACGCTGTTAGAGATCACCTGCTGCAGTACGGATAAAGTTTCTCTACAGGCACTGGATGGGTGGGGGGACGGACGGACAGGAACGAGCCGGCAGCCCCTCGG